>PNEQ01116032.1:9950-22098 GCA_003012365.1 Medauroidea extradentata | reverse complement strand
TCATCATGTTTCCGATGTGCTAGTAGTCACGTCCGCCGCCCTCGAAGGGTTAAGACGCAGTTGGGACAGGTATCTATGACGTAGTTTATTCGGGTTTTCCACTATGAGCCACCCGGGCTTTGAGTCATCGGCCAGCCTTCAAGGTGTTACGAAACAGCCGCCGACCACTGGCCTCCAGGAACATGGCACGCAACAGTATCTTAAGAATTCTGACGACCTATCTTGGCGTGTAGTTGTTCGGAACCCTGGTAGGAGGTTTTGGGTTTGAATCCCACGTAAGGCGAGGCGACGAGGAACTGCTGTGACAGTGCATACGTACATGTTTGTGGCGGCTGACGGATCGGGATGAGTTAATTTTCTATTTGAATTATGAAAATTAACGGGCGCTTTCCCTTGCGGTGTTGGCACTCACTACGGGTGAAATGTTTTTTCCCGCTATCCTTAATGTCTGATAAACCTTATGAGGTATAGTTGTGCTTTGGTAGGGAGAAAGGGAAAGTCATAAAGTGTGTTTTCACCATATCCTTAACATCTCACTAAAACGATCTATCGTTATAAATAATTTTTCCTTCAAAAGTTTCACGCGTGCAACGCCGCACTGAAAAAAATACTTATTAGCCACTGCGAAACATTTTGTTAAATGGACCTTACCCAAATTTATTTGTAGTGATTACAAAATTTTTTTGTAGTCACTGCAAAACTTTATTGGGAACAGGAAAATTTTTTTGTGCTCACTACAAAAACAATTTGGTCGGGTCCATTTTAACAAAATATTTTGCAGTGACTAATAAGTATTTTTTTCAGTGCGCCCCCGGAAAACTAGTTTTTATAAATTTACATGTATAAAAACCATTTTAGTTACATGAGTCGTTTAGCAGTAAAGTTAGCATTTCGGAAGACCAATATTTATTGGGACATCGAAAAGAAGATAGAGTTTCAAGAGTGCTCATTTTATTATGATATATATAGCTGTGTGTGTGTGTGTGTGTGTGTGTGTGTGCGCACATAACAAACTTTATCTGTGTGGGGTTTTATTTGATGTGGGAAACTAATTATCTTAATTTAAATTGTACATTTATATAGTGCCGAAACATAAAGAAATTATTCTAATTGTCATAGACAAAATGTTTTCATGCTAATAATCACGTGAGTACAGTTAGAACAATGAGGAATGAAAATTGTAGCGACCTTTCATGGAGAACTACAAAGCTTAGAAGACGATGACTTTATGTCTGTTAAACTTAACGTACTGTAAACAAAAATTCACTAAAACAGAAATTTAAAAAACATTTTTGAAATTTCTTCTGCGTGCAACAGCAACGTTTACATACACCGCGTAGCAAAATTGGAGGCTAGCGACAACTACAGACATCAAACAAAATACGCCACTATTTATAACTACCTGGATTCAAATCAGCTCATGTAACCACGAAACAAGAGTACCATGGAAGGCTATCTGATTTCATGGGACAAATTTTTTATAAAACAATTGACACATAAAAAAAATGTTTCACGTAATTTTCAAAACTCCAGTAAAGCCAAAATCTTAGTGAAATCTTATTTAATATTATTTTATGATTTTGGGAATCTGTAAGAATTTTATTTTGACTATTTCCCTCGAACCCTTCTTAATTAGTACAGAAACTTATACTTTCAGTAATTGTTTGAAGGTGTAATACATAACATTTTACATAAGTGATATGTTACGCATACAGAATATTTAGATCCGCCATTAGAAGAGACCTGAAAGTTTCGCGTATTCTTTTAGGCGATAGCTAGAATTAAAGTAGCTATAGTTGTGTATCACGTTCAAAATTGGCCGTTGACTTACTCGACACTTCCTTGAAGTAACCGCGCCAATAATAAAACTGTAACTGAATACAGGCCCATTTAACTGAGTCAGCGAGCAGCCAATAAACAGCTGCTGTCTGCACGATTACATAAATATTCTTGGAGGCTAGCTTACAGGACATTGAACCCGCGAATTATCCCGGTCTCTAGTCATAAGTCATTACAAAGAATAGATAACTTGTTGGAATGTTGAAAATATTAAATACAAATAAACTTAATTCACGTTGTAAATCATGCTGCTGATTTACTGTAACCAAAATGTTCATATAATTGAAAATATTTACATATCCAGTCACTAAAAATTGTCCTACTTTTGAAACAGTGCCAAAACGGACTCCAAAAGTCATTCTGAAATTCAGAAATATGCAATGGAGCTAAGTAGTTACAGATCCCTTTCACAACTTATCGACTTAATGAAATTCATAAGTTGTATAAGTGTATTATCTTCAAACAAAACAAAAGCTTAAACTATAAAAAAACTCTTTCCAGTCTGGTATGGAATTTTCAGAGTTTTAAAATGTGCCGTCCTGTTCCAAAACTCACCAAGTACAATTCTTTTAAACAAGGAACTATATATATGTATCTTCACATGCACTTAGTTGTCACTCGAAACAGTTCCACAACGCCTTACACCTAACAGAAACTTGCCATTAAAATTGTATCATACAGATTCAGAATCAATTATGGCCACAATAGACACAGTTCAAAAACCGTACAACGACCACACAAACGAACACTAACAAGTCCTGTATTCATAAAGGAATCTGATGTGATCATTCAATTAAGACTTAGGCATTAGTGAGCTCATAGCATAATAAGAATCCCTATTGTACATATAAAACTGTTAAGTTTTCAGGAATGCCTACGCAATTATACATTTGTATTACAGTCTAATTCATAATCCGCCATATTGAATTTGAAAAGTGTTTCAAATACGTTCATGTCTAAATTTTAATTACAAAGTCCGTCGAGTCGAACATATTTTTGTTATCCATAAAAAATACCGTATGCAGTTGCGTGGTTGTCCGGAGTATTATTGCCTATATTATAGAACAGTACCAATGTACATCACCTGGGAACACAATAATAGCGTGTCACTGTTTAGGTTAATGCAATATGTTTCACTTTAAATAATAATTGAAGAATATTAACTGATTTGCAAGCGATTTTTCACGGATTTAATTAGTTGATTTTGGAACTACAAGTCTTAAAAACGAATTCAGTGTGAATAATTTAGGCAATCAGAAAAACGCGCGACCAGATATTTCTGGGGCCCCTTCGAAACGAACTCCTGCCTACATCACTGTTTATACACATGTAATGTAGAAAAACTCTCAAACCATATGTCAGTAAACGAAAGAAGTAATAGAAACAATTGATGTTGACACATCTGAAATGTCATGCCGCACATATGTTGCGCCATATGACAAGTCCCAAACAACATTATTTAACTAGCGTCAATACGCATGGAGACACTTAGCCTCATCGAGGTCACATGTGCGTAGCATCTGATAACACAGGGAGACGGTCTCCTCTTCGTATTTAAGCAGTCGTCGTCTCATTGAACCCTACGTTAGGATAACACTTCTCTCAGACGATGTCTGCTTTAATTTTCCTATCAGTTTTGTCTCTTGCTTTCTTGCTACCAATCACCCAGCGAAATGTCTTGGCCGACGAACTTGATCAGCTCACAAATGAAACTTCAGAGGAACCGACAACAGTCGATGACATAACAACACTTTCATTGCTGGAGCCATCTCAGAATCTTACCGCGGAAGACGTAACAGATGATTCGACCCGGAATACTACAGACGGTGGCGTATGGACAGATCAGACCACATCTCAGAACCTGACCACAGAAGACGTAACAGATGATTCGACTCGGAATACTACAGACGGTGGCATATGGACAGATCAGACCACATCTCAGAACCTGACCACAGAAGACGTAACAGATGATTTGACCCGGAATACTACAGACGGTGGCGTATGGACAGATCAGACCACATCTCAGAACCTGACCACAGAAGACGTAACAGATGATTTGACCCGGAATACTACAGACGGTGGCGTATGGACAGATCAGACCACATCTCAGAACCTGACCACAGAAGACGTAACAGATGATTTGACCCGGAATACTACGTACAATGGTGTATGGACAAATCAGACCACATCTCAGAACCTGACCACAGAAGACGTAACAGATGATTCGACCTGGAATACTACGTACAATGGTGTATGGACAAATCAGACCACATCTCAGAACCTGACCACAGAAGACGTAACAGATGATTCGACCTGGAATACTACATATGATGGCGTATGGACAAATCAGACCTCAGAGGACAATCTCACGACAGATGCACTGACGACGCTCAAGTGGTCTCAGGCTGAGTCGAGTGGCGCAAACACTACCGGAACCACATCGATCAACAATCCAAGCGATACCACTTCCTCAACCGCAAGACCTACCAGTGGCCATCGACCCAGCTACATAAACGGTGATACCAGCTCCGATGATAGCAGTTTCGAGAACAGTGACACCTTCGACCAAGACAGTGACGAGTCTAATAGTAGATATTCCGACAGTGATAAGAGTGAGTCTGACGACAGAGATTCGGACAGTGAAGAGAATGATTCTGACAGCAGAGATTGGGGCAGTGATGAGGATTCTGACAGCAGAGATTCGAACAGTGATAAGAAGTATTCTGACAACAGAGATTCAGACAGTGATGAGAGTGAGCCTGACAGCAGAGAATCGGACAGCGACGAGTCTTATCGCCACAGATAAATATCATACTTCTTTCTTTAAAACAAATGAATTGATAATAAGCTTCACTTTTTTAAACCTCAGTATATAGTTGATTTTTAAGTTAGTATTCTGGAAATTAAATTTAAAATGACCTTTATTACTCTTCTCAATATAAATATTCTATGTGTACATTTCTCTTTTGTACAGTTTGTTTATTTAAATGTGAAATAATAAAATTTAAAAATTGTTCAAAGTTTCACGATTTCTATACTCTTATTCCGGTAAAAATTTGTACTGTACGTAATATACTTCAAATAAATAAATAAATAAATGAAGTTCATATTGTTTAACAAATTTACCTGTAATATTATGATAGCGTACACTGCATTGTGCATTGCCACGGTCGGTAGCATATTATATTGTCTAGTGCGAATAATTGTGAAGAAATACACACCTTAAAATTTGCTTGCTCTTATTTACAGAATAATGCCATTTATTATGTGGACATCTAAAAAAAATATTTCACACAATGCGTTTTGTTTAAAGTAATTATTACACGTATGCGTAGGTTTGACAGTAAATATAAATTACTTAAACATATGCAAATATTGTATTATTCAGAAGATACCCCTCTATGTATTTACTAGAACGACTAATATTTCTATATGGAGATAACATTTTTACATTTATTTTTTTCGCGGAAGAAATATTACCTTCCCTAACGCGTACCTGTGTAGAGCTATTCATTGTCTTCGTTAAATAGTGAGTTTATCTCTAGTCGTTAATTCAGTGTAAACCGTAACCGTATTCTTTTGTTTCGTGTGGAATTACAGGTATAACGACAATTTTACAATTATTGTGTACTTTAAGAGTTTTTATTAAAACGCCAATAGCCTATACATGTGGATAATATAAGGTTGTCTCTACCAAAATTGTGTACTCCGTATTCTCTTCTTTTTGACACTTATCCATTTTTTTTAAATTTATAAACTGATTTTCTTGGCGATGTGTCCCACCTTAAAAAGTGTTTAACCTGTGAACGAAATAGTGAACATGCACAGTGTTATGCAACCTTATTTTACATTTATCGACCATGCCTTTTTTTATAAATCGCTGCCATTTAAAATTTTTGATTAGGTAAGACAACTTTCCGTTTCTAGAGACGGTGTCACATAACTTGGTGTTATGGCAAGAACTGGGAGACGAGTCTGCGAAAGAAACCATTCCCGAATTTGTCTTAATCGATTTCGGGTGTCCATGTTAAACTGAAATCAAGATCGCCGGAGCCGAGGATCGAAACAGGATCCTCCCGTATGTGAGACCAAAGTACTACTGTTGTGCCACCTCGCTTGGTTTTAGGCTGTATGACACATCTCTGGCACTGCACAAATGTACAATTATTTCAAGTCAAATTTTGAGAACTTTTGAACGTAAGCAGGCATTTACATTTAAACAATGTATGATTAAATTAATAAATTTGTACTACTGTTTGACTGTAGCCCCGTAGATTTAAGACATCACATAAAAAACTGTATAGTTTTCTGGCATTGGACCTATTAAATCAGATTTTACACATAAAAAAATGATTTAAATTTATTTTGGTGTTGTTAGAAATTAGCCACTTTATAAATAGCATTACACGACTAACTAAACAAATATTATCTAGTAATGTCTCATAAACCACTGCTCGCGCGCCAGCTCCGAGTCCATGGCGTGTATGTATTTTTCGTTCTACAGTAAGACAGTAGCAGGTACGTCCTCACGACGTTACTACGGCTAGTATGCGCGTCGACATGTTACAGGCCTCGTTGTATTCCTTATATCTTTGCAAACTAAGAATGCATACCCGTCAGGAACTCATGGCGTGCGGACAGTGTGTAATCAAGTCGTACCAAATTATGCATTTAAAAAATTTTAAACATGGTATTTCAATTACCAAGAGTGATATTTTACTAAACGTGTCGTACATCAATTTTAACGGGTTAAATTACAATTTCACCTATTTCAACCAAACTTTGTAAGAGTAAAATATTAACGATACCAAGTTAATATTGCACCCAGTAAGAGAATATAGTTATTATATTTCACTTTTTTTTTTAACATCTTACATTATTCCTGCTAAATTTGGCTCACAATAGCTACAGTGGAATAAAATACTAAGGTATCTATTTGTTTCAACCAGTTAAGGATTTTTTTAAGTTACGTTAATACATGTGTATGTTTATGTATGTATGTAGCCTTTCCAATATATCTAACACTTGGTATAAAACTATATCCCATGCATGCCTTAAATGCACTAATTAACAGCTACTTCTGATCACCATTTAGTATGACAGTGCTTCTATGAGAATATCACATCCCGAGAAATTCTGAAACTTCTCGCGCCAAATTTAGCATGATTGTTAAATTTGTGAAATAGAATATACCCTTTTTGTTTAAAACAACTAATGTTTGCTTTTCAAAATGACTGTTCTGTATTTATTCTTGGCTGATTTCCAGAAAAGTTAAGAATGCTCATTGCTTATGCTTATAACTTCTTAGTTTCTATTTGACTTTTACAATTTACCAGCTGGTTCCCGCAAATTAGTTTGCGGGGTTTACAAATTAATGTGATAGTATTTCTAAAAAACTAAATTATTTGAAAAGTACTAAATGGGGCAAAATTATGTTAAAGGTGAGAAATTAGGTGTTAGAAATATTTTGAAAAGGAAAATTGTTCCACAAAATTTTTTGGGTACCCCAATCTGCCTCTGTCCCCGTTTTACATCCCCCCAAGTATAATTATCTCTGGGAAACCTTCGTGGGCACACACGCATCTCACCAATATAATTTTTATAAAATAAAATTTTTTGGTTACCCCGTTCTGCGCTTAGGCCCTATACCCCTTTTAGACCTCCCTCACTCAAAAAATTAGTATTGTTTTCGGCAGAAAACTTCGCGGATGCACGCGCAGCTCACCGAAGTTTTTAATTTTTGTCCTCTAAGATTTTGGGAGTCCCGTTCTGCCCCTCTACTCCATTTCGGCCCCATACTTCCCCTTCCCCTCAAACTGGAAGAAATCTTCACGGGTGCACGCACAACTTACAAAAGATTATTTGCTAACTAAATTTTTTTGGTATCCTTTTCTGTCTCTCTTCCTCTTTTTGCCTCCCCCTTCCTATATTTTGCAGAAAATTCATCGTAATCGGATGACTTGGTATAGAACCGCATAGAAAACTAACAAACCAAATATATTTATATTACATAAGCTAGCAGTCCGCCCGCGGTATTGTCCCCATGTATTACTCGTAATAACGTATTATTTCTCTTTGTACCCAGATTAGTAACACGGCCATTATGTGTTAGGATAACCAAGCTGCAGGCTGAGTTCACTCTGCAGTCGGCTAAATAGCTATAGCTAAAAACTGTCCTAAGAATCACCCTTCCACTCGTAATTACTGTGACGGGCCATATTTATTGTCATAGAAAAATAGAAGAATATGAGAGATTATTCAGATGCTATAAGTAGCATACGTGGTATGATGACTCATTTATCTCGAGCACGACCATTAATGACTGTGTCTTGAGTACGTACCTTCGAAACTTCTTTAAAACTAATACATATTCCGTCACTGGACACACAGAGGTTGTACGCTTATATGTAACGACATAATTGCAGAATGTTAACTTCCCTATGAAATGCTACTCTATGGGTGTAGGCCAATATACTTTTTCGGATCGTCTGCTTTGTAAGGTTTACGTTAGCCTCCCCACCCGCGGGTATTTGATAGTTATTTTCTCATTATAAAATCTGATAATTATTTTTTCGTATTTACGTAAGCTACATTCTGAAGCAAAACACATCGCAATTTCTCAACTGGTTAGGTAGATCTAATGGTGTAAATGAGAACAAACATTACGTCTTTTTACCACTTCAGTGATCGAACTTCCAAAATCTTACCAAAACAGGTTAAACATTTGTATTAAGTATCGAACAGCGGTGAAAATCACGACGATATCACATTGAGACAAAGCGTAATAGACATTTAATTAAATTTTTTTTAACATTCAATCGCAGCTCTACGGCATTTACGTATTTTCATCGTCATAAAATGAAAAAAAAAAAAAAAAAAAAAAAAAAAAAAAAAAAAAAAAAAAAAAAAAAAAAAAAAAAAAAAAAAAAAAAAAAAAAAAAAAAAAAAAAAAAAAAAAAAAAAAAAAAAAAAAAAAAAAAAAAAAAAAAAAAAAAAAAAAAAAAAAAAAACACGTATACACCGACGGGTTCGATAGCACTCGTGAATTTATGTCAAACATATTCAAAGTGTTTTCACCTCCTTAGGATTCAAAGAATTTCGATGAAAAAAACTTAATAGACAATCAAGGCCATTGTATGGGCGTCTAATTTAATTGTAAATCGTAACGATAGTCCGTTTATTTAAAAATATGTAGAAGTTTGATTGAAAACACCCTTCATCCGGTTTCCTAACTTTTCACCTCCTTCGGTGTAAAATTTCCAAAATGTCTATAAACAACATTTCAAGTATTTAAGTAAGCATTACTCTTAACCAAAAATCACAAAATCTAAAAATTAAGTTAAATCGATATATATCGATCACGAATCGAAAATATATTTTACCTTTCTTACATTTTGGTGTCACATTCGGAAAATTTTCTTAAATATATTTTCGGTCTTTACGTAAACATAATTAAGAAGTAAATAGCACTTCGATTACTCCACTGGTTCGATAGTTATGGAAGAATAATCGAAAACACGATTAACGTCTTTTCACCCCTTTAATTAAAGACTTTCGAAACGTCTTGAAGTCATGTGTTATATATTTGCATACGTATCTAATTGAAGTAAAAAATCGTGACAGTAGCACGTTGTCATAGAGTTGTACAGACGATTAATAAAAAAAATTAATTTCCCTTCTTTTTACTCTTTGGGAGTCGAATTTCGAAATATCGAAAGCTACTGTTTGGGAATTCGCATAAGCATCACTTTGATGTAAACAGCAACTCTGAATTCCGGAGGGTTCGATAGATATAGATAATTTATCGAAAACACATTTCGGGTCATTTCATCCCCTTAATGGTTCAATTTCGAAAAACCTTTAAATTGGATAGTATGATTTTTTACGATACACCCATTGAAGTGAAAGTCACGATGATAGGTCGTCGGGTTCGAGTTATGTATACGAATCTTATGTATCCCATTTCACCCCTTTTAACCCCCTTAGGGGACGAATTTCTAAAAATCATTTCTAAAGGGAACCCAAACAAAACATTTCACGTTTCTAGGTCCAGCGGTTTGGACTGCAGTTTGATTTGTCAGTCAGTCAATCATTCAGTCATTCAGTCAGTCAAGGTTCTCTTTCATACATAGAGATTTTGTTTGCCCGGATGTTTGCATATTGACATAGCAATAGGGTAATGAAAGTTCAGATATCATTCAAATGTTAATGTTATTGTTCGGGTTTAACATATTGATATTTATTTAGCAGCGAAACTTCAACTGATACGTTACAGACGCGTCACTGGTTTATAAAGAAGTTGTGCCGAGAAACAGGGGAGTGAAATATAATGGAGACAGTTGCAACACTAATTCTGAAATAAACTCGAAACTCCGACTGTACGATGCCTCGAGTAAGTTATTGTTTCCTGATTGACAACTAATTCCCTTATCCTCTTCCTTCACTTTCATAATGGAACATTAGGATCTCTTTATAACGGGAGATAATACAAACCAAACGAAGTAAGATACACGACCGAACTTAATATTCACGAATAGTACACATACTGTAATACAATTTTACATCAACACAATGTAAAATTCTAAATATTACATAATTTATTGCTTATGAAGTGACAGAGCTGTTTCTGTAGTTTTCCATCGTTACGTTTACACTTAACTGCTTATAGAAAACGAAAACTCACTTAAGTTGCTGCCATTCCTTATTACATGCCAAATTTTATTATTCGAAAGATCTTTACACGGAAAATTCATATTCCCGAAATTCATCCTCCCGAAAGTTGTTTTCCCGATGCTTTCAGGAAAACGGTTTTCGGGTAAATGGCGTGTACCCTACACAGATTGGTTATTATAGGTCTTCCATTTTGTAACATAAATACGTGAAAAGATGAATAAAATAAGTAACCATGCCACATTTTACAAACAATTAGACCGATTAATATCAACAATTCAATTACCGGTAGAACTTCCAAGAAGTTAATATCAGTAAGATTTTTGTTTTCTAGTTTCGTAATTTATAAAGAGAGCATGAACTAAATAAATGGGGATTTTAAGTTTTATTTACAGAACTGTTAAAATCGTTTAAAACCCAACTTTCTGACAATTCATAGTGTAAGTAGGTAGGGCTATTATTGCATATTCACATGTTTTGGCTGATAGCATGCTTAAATGAAGAATTAAGTCATATTTCGATAACTTTCGAACCGTTTAAAACTAAATTTAGTATTTGGTACTTCGTCATTTTCGCATTAAATTAATTAATCCCTATTTATAGTCAGCAACTTTAAAAGTTAGAATGTGTAATCATTTGTCATAATTAACGAACTATTCAAACTAAAGAAACATACCGTTCTATTTGGAACGTTGATTACAGACGCACATAATTAAGTTGGGTACACTGTTGTAGATCCGCCATATTGAATAAAAGGTTTTGTGTGTCTAATAGACGTTACATATTCAAAACCCTCAAACACATTCAAACTAAATGTTCTTGGTTCTGACCCCTCATTCAAGTTTCGATTTCAGAAAATTTAAAAAATAATGCAACAATGATAAATATATAAACATGATTCCATAATTTTGTAACTGTTTGTTTCATGCCAAATAAATGACACGACATTTAATCATAAAAATTTTAGTGTACTATTTCGTAATAATGTTATAAATTTAGCAGGGTTTACTATCGGAGAACGCCATTTATATGTTTTAAACATGGCTACTAGAGTAATTTAAACTCTACTTACGGGAGGATAGTCCAGGAGCAGCTTCTTACCAATTGAAGCTACTCCCCTAGACTTTATACTGAGGCATATCCCCACTCCTCGCACATTACACAGTTACAAAAATGTTTGAACCATTAACAAATGCTCATTTAAAATAGTCGTAGTAGTGGAATCAAAATAGAATTTATAAAGTCCACAAAAATACTTCCGGTACGAGCACGGTCATAGAAGAACAGGTCTGAACTCTCGCCTAACTAACAATGTATTTTCCTTGACCCCTTGTTGTTTGGCTGTAGTTCGTCAAGTTACCGAGAATGCCGTACTTTTTGGTGCTGTTTTCCGGGTGGTCGGACTCAAACTCCGTCCACTTTTTTTCATTGTTAAATTTGTAAAGTAAATAAAGATTGCTGGAGCCTTTTCTTAAATTTGTGAGCGAAGAAAGTATTTCATAAATTGATAAAAAATACGTTTTGATAAATTGTTTATCTTAGCGGAAAGGAAGTGGGCGGAGTTTAGTCCGACCGCCGTAACATCAGCGCCAATAAAACACAATATTCTCGGTAACTTGGTGAACTACAGCCAAACAAC
>PNEQ01116031.1:0-21997 GCA_003012365.1 Medauroidea extradentata | reverse complement strand
ACACGGATTTGTAGTTCGCCGAGGAAGTGAAGTGTCGCCAGCCGAGCCGAGCACGGCCCTGAGTAAGAGTCCCGCCCTGGCCGGGTAATAGCCAGGTGGCGCCCTGAGGAACAATCCACCGACAAAACTGTACTCGCCCGTCGCATACCTGCAGAATATTGTCACCAATCACTTCCGCTTCCTCCGGACGGCGACAACTCTAAAAGCTGTAAAATGTCGCGTTTATTTTCAAAAACAGTCTCAACTAGTCTGCTATTGTAGTTCCATCACGTGGGTGCTACAGATGGGAATCGTTTCTTCACTTCTTGTTCAAGTGTGTGAGTTCTCTTAGGGGACTTGGGGAAAAAATGCAGCAAAACCTGACAGTGTCATGAAAAATATTTTACATTCTTTAATGTTGTCCATATACTGTTTGAGGAGTAAGTTCAGCTTGTGGGCATAGCAATGAACGAACAAAGCTTGCTTGTATTTAGCTTTAACCCGGGCTTGCAAGCCACTGTGTTCGCCAGACATTACAGCAGCACCGTCGTATGTCTGGGCTGCAATTTTGCTTTCACAATCATATTCTCTCATACCTTCAAATAAGTGTGTGGCAAATGCATTAGCAGTTCGGTCATCACTTAAGTCAGAGAAGCCTAAAAATCTTTCCTCTATGGTATCTTTCTAAGTACAGTATCGCAATACAGTAGATACCTGGAATTTGTTCGAAACGTCAGTGGTTTCGTCCATTATTACAGCAACAAAAGTTGCTGCATTGATTTCTTTTTTTACTTCACTTGTTAAATGGCCTGCCACGCTGTGAATGATTTCATTTTGGATGTCACTTGACACACCCGTAAAAACTTGTAGAATTCTCTAAATGAGACCCCTAACTTGTTATCAAACTTTCTAATCATAGTTAACAATTCTACATAATTTCCACAATTATCTGAATGTTGGCTTTCATCGTGACCTCTGAATGGAAGTTCTTGTTCTGCCAGAAAACAAGTTACATCTATGAAACGGCTAATTATGTACCTGTTATTTTTAACCATTTCATTATGTTTTTGTACATCTAATCTATGCTGCTAAGTTTAAATTCAATTCTAGTCTTTCCAAATGTTTTTAGTGCAATCGAAGAAGTTATGTGATTCTGAGTGATTTCATGTCGTTTCCGCAAATTACGAAAGTTATTTAAGTCACTGACACCCTGTTTTGTCCAAATGCTTACTTCAGTGGAAAAAAAAATGCAAGGCCAGCAGAACATTTTTGAAATTTTTTCGCAGCTGGATTCGTGACTTTCGCAATGAAAATTCCTCACACATGTTTTGGTCTTTGACTGCAAATTGGGAAGAGCTGGTGTGGGCCTACCTTTAGATACTATGTCCAATTTTTGAGCGAATGGGCGAGAGCTAACTGATGACCGTAGCAAATCTTCAATTAAGCACACTGGTGTTGTCTTTAGGAGAAGGAGGGGTAGCTTCTACCCTCCACAAGTGACAAAAACCACACCAGGCACATCGCTTTCCAAGGGTTCTCCGAGGGCTGTCCGATGACGGGATGGCAAAGTGGCATTGTGGAAGTGAATAGTAGAAAAATAGGGCAGCTCGATAGCTGGCCATGTCGCCATTATTTCTTAGGTGGAATATTTACATAATGAGCAAACTACACAGTTTTAAAATTGTAAGCACTGCTTACATTGCTTACATGGAATATTCGCCCCTGATTAGTTGAGTAGTGGGCGAGCAACGAGTGGAATTCCAGCATGCATGCTATTTCATGGCGAACTTGCGGCAGTGTGTAGCCAAACAGCCCAAAGAAAATATATATTTTCTTTTGTTGTCTTCTGTCGATAAAAAAACTTGAGTTCCTTATTCTCAGTGTTGAACTGTATCTTGCGGAAAAAATCATGTTGTAAGCAAAAGCCTTAGGCCTACTGAAAAATAAAAAGCTGTGCAACTGAACTGGTATTTATAATTTTTGATTACTCTTTACTAAACGATAGTAATCTCACCACTGAGCATTCGGGCAAGTATAACTCGGACACAAACTTCCGCATCTGTCGACGGCAACAAGAGACCTGTTACAGTATTTTGCTAGTGTTTCCAGTTCACGCCGTTAACAGTCTCGCACTTTAACAATGCTAAAAAAGCTGTCCTTTCCCATACTGTCCATTTACAATATTTGTGTACAGGTCATACACCAAAGAGGTTTGTTTATCAATAGAATGAAAAAAAAAAAAACAACTTTTGAATTATTTCTCCATAGCTATTCTCATTTTTTGGGAGAATGTAACATTTTACTGCTTTTCGCATCCTTAATTTTAAATTTTCATATTATCCTTAGTTAAATTTTTAGATATTTTAATAAGCTTCGTTCTTATCAACAAATCATCTCGATATCTCAACGGATAGTCCTATAAGGGATACAGATGATTAATCGGAAACACATTATACGGTATTTTTTTAATGGCTTTCATGGACAAATTTTGAAAAATCCTTAATTCTCTTTTTAGATATTTACGTAATCTGTATTTTAAAGCAAAAACCATTTCACTTTTTCAACTGGTTTGTGAGACATGGAGGATTAATTGGAAACACATTTTATTTTTTTAACGACTTAAAGAGTTGGAATATGGAAAAATTCTGAAAAAAACTTTTTTGATATCTTTCTAAGCATTATTTTAAATAAAAAATCACCCCAATATCTTAACTGGTTTCAGAGAAATCAAGGATTAATGAAAATCACATTTTACAGATTTTCATCCATGTCGTACGGTTAGGCCTGCACCAGGCCAAGAAGGTGGCTGGCCGCTGACCGAAGGTGACTATCCAACGGGAGCAGGGCTGGCGCTTCTTGTGGGCCAAGCGTGAATGGTCTCAGCGGTGGGAGACCACTCGTCAGGGGGCGTTGGGGGCGCGTTCAGACACGGCGGTGGGGATCCATTTCCGCACCGTCTTCCTGGGCGTGATGGCAGAAGAGCGCTCTAGCCCAGCCTTCACCAGACCAGCTGTCTCTTTATGGTTGCCACCCACCGGGTCAGTGGTGGTGGCAAATGGCCACGGAGAGTAGCTTCGCGCGCGTGGCAGGAGGTGTCTCTTCTGTGCGCGATGTCCTGCAGCTTGGCTTTTGTCAAGTCCGTGGCTCTTAAGTGGTTGGTGATGCTACGCACATTTCCTACCGATAGGCAGTATGTGAACATGACAATTCAAGAATTGCTGAAAATTGATGGACCATGTCGCTGAGGGTGGCAAGTTGCCCGCCGATTAGCTCCCCTTGTGGGAGGGGGGTTCCGCCTCGCTGAAAAGCTCTCCCCCGTATGATATATACAAGAAGATGAAATGAGGGAATGCCATGGAGCACACAATGATAGCATAAGGATGTGACGAGCAACAGAGAGAGAGAGAGAAATAAAACGAAAACAAACAAGGTGAACTATTGGGGTTGAGATGTGTTGGCTTTGCTCTGCTGAGTATGTGACACATGTCGGACGATCAAGAGTACTGCTGAAATAGGATGGACCATGTGATGAGGGTAGACCACAACCCTCGCCTCTCAGTATGAGGGGGGATTCGCCAATGCCCGCCGATTAGCTCAGTTACTGGAAGGGGGGAGTGCGTCTCTCCGATTAACTCTTCCGCGCTGGTGTGTATATATACATGTGAAATGAAATGGTAGACAGTCCTAAGGATCACACAACCAAGTAGATCAGAAGCAGATAGTAGCATATTGTAAAATTTGGAGAAAAGAAAAATGATCATAATAACCAACAATGACATTGACACTTAAAGAGCGAAAGTTCGCAAGCACGACGGCTGCTGCGGAGGTTGTCGCAGTTGGTAGCACTAATGTGCAGCAATGTTGATTTGACAAGAATAGAGCTTGGTGACGTGATCAAGTACGAAGACACAATAAGTAAACAAATGACAAGTCATGTGGAAGCAGTGAAATTGCATGCATGGAGGTTGGCAGCAATGTTTACATGTTATTGGCAACACAGTCTAGGGTGGTTTGTATCGTGCAGTTGGTAGCACTGACGTCATTGTTTACATCAGTGAGGTGCGTTGTGGTTGGCAAGGTTGGTACACCTGCGGCGAACGTAAACACTGGTAAGCGTAAACAATGTCTGTAATTACGTAATTTCAAGTCACTATGGAATGCACTTAGTTCAGCGAACTGTGTTGACTATTTCGTTGGCGCTGGGGCCCGGTACGAAATTTTCTTAACAGCAGTACGTGTCCCATTGTGGTTATGAACACTTGAAAAGTTACGTGATATCGTACGCCAATGTACATGCACAAAACCCGTAGACTTAAGCGCGGTAGCACTCATAGGTACACTTTAGGGTAGTTTCCCACTTCGTGAAAGAAAAGATTACGTTGCGACGATGACACAAATACACACTATGCAAAATTAAATTACGTGGCTGGAATTTGCATAGCGGACAATCACTTGCACGTACGCCCTTGTTGCATGGTAGAAAATTTTGAAAATTAGTTATAAAAATGTTACGTTAAAATTTGGTTGCCAATGTTTACAAAGGTGTGGGCGACGTGATAAAATGTACGGGAAAATGAATTTTGACTTACATCGCTTTTGATGTTGGATGTAGTTGTTGCTGGTTGCATCAGTTGATGGTTGGAGGTTGAACTGATGATGTAGCATTGCACTATTGATGTGATAATGGCCAAACACATGCAACACAGTTAACGTTGAGCACTGTCCCGATGTGCGACGTACTGTAGTGGAGTAGTACGCGGTTGACCGGCGCGTAGACACGGAACATCTTCGCGGGAGCATCGGCTCTCTCCGCTCGCGTGTGCCACGGCGGCCGGTGGCTGATCGGTTGCCCGGTCACGTAGGTGCTGGCTCGCGGTGCTGTGGTGTGACGCGGCTGGTGTGCTGCTGATGACTGTTCTGCGTTCGGGTGGCCTCGGGAATCTTTGGCGTGACCCGAGTGGAGCGAGGGTGGTCGTGTGCATGGCGCGGGAGGGGTGGTAGCCTCGTCGATCGATATTCTGGCGGAGTGGGTGGTCGTCCTTGAGCACGCCCCTGCTCCTTCCTGGCCGGATGGCATTGGGGGTGAGAGGGTGGATGTTGGAATGTTGGCGCAAAATGGCCGCCTTCGCGCACTCTTCCCTCCGCGGCGCATACAATGGCGACCATGTGGTCTCCGCACGCGAATTTTACCGTAACTGCAACTGGGATGGTGCGTGGTTGTTAACGCCACACAAGTTGGGCGACAATTTGATGTGAGCGGGGGTCGTGATTAAGTGTTGTTTGCCCGGTGCTCCAGCCCGTTAAGAGAGAACGGGCACTCATGAGAGCAGAGACTCTAGGTTTCAGGGCCACGTGGCCGACGGCCGTGGCATTGCAGAACACTCCCCACTCTACGTCGCTGAGTTACTTACGCAGGGGAATCTTATGGCATTCCCCACGCCCGTAGCACTAAAGTAGAAAAGTACACACATAAACACTCTGTAGATATAACACTGGTAAGCAGGTTGAAGGGTTCCGCGCCCTTATGGCCGTGAAGCGGCAAGTAATAAATACTTACCTGTAATCTGGAAAATCGTATTTATTGGTAAAGCATCATGCTCCAATCATACAACACTGGTGGCGCAAATAGCGGACCCGGCCCTAAGTTCGACCGGTGGGCGATGGTGTTATACGAAAATTCACTACACGAGTGAAAAGGATAATTTAAGTAATGCCCCTGGGCGACGAGTTGCAGGGGTGAACGGTACACCTCCGGGCCAGCGAAGATTAAAAGAAAATGTTCCAGATGAAAAGAATGACTATTGGTACGCTACTGACTATGCAAAGACGTGACGGGCCCGGAGTGACTAGCACGTCGACCGTCCCGGTCCGCCGCGTAATGCCAACTGGCGAGTCCTTCCCGCGTGCATGACGTCGTGCCGCCAAAGCGCGAGAAGCACTCGCCGAAAAACACAAAATCACAAAATTAAACAGGGGCAAAGGCCCAAAACACTCATAATAGCACAACTTGAGGGTTAGAGTCCCAAATTTGTATAACGGGATAGTTTATTGAAAGTTTACGTAATTTTTAGTTATATGAAATTTTTAACCAGACAGCACTTAAAAACGTAGACACTGAATTGGGACGTTATTTGAATAGAGATAATTATAACACAACACTTGCAATTACAGAACAAATAAAAAGTGAAACTGTTTGGGGGAGAACATGTGTAGATATTTAGGCGGCAAGTTGGCTGCGTGGGCGAGTCCAAGTTGTCGCGAGCCGCAGGGGTGTTTTACTGGAATTAAGGTTAAATACGAAAAAGTTGCGAGGGGGCACAGTACACATAAAACACACTTACCCCTGACCTTTCTATATTATTGCCTGTTAAATGGCATAACTCTCCTTGACGGGAAGAGCACGGGAGGGCTTTACACTGTATTCAACTTTGACGTTAAATTACGTCGCTTCTCGTCAAGGGGGCATATTCCTACCATTTGCCGGTAGTTCTACTGGACCGACGCGTACGCTGGTGGCACCCGGCATCGCGGGGGCGGCGTCTGGACGCCGCTACCTGGTGTGCCCACGTGGCCGGGTGCATTCCCATATGCTTTGACTGTACGGGCGCTCGGCCCGTTCCATAATGGTGGCATGGTGCACACGACGGGCTACAAGATAAATACGTGCAGGCTGTTGCACGTCAATATTTATCTTGTATTAAACAAATTAAGTATTTAAGTCATCAGGCAATAAATCAGTCTCAAATAAAAAGACTTCATTATCCTTTAGAATCAGAAGAACACTCAGTGGGCTGAATTAAGTTTTATACTTCATATTTGACACCTAACATTATGCAGGAAAACAAAAAACTCTATTTTATATATCAAAATGGGACAGAAAATATTATTGAAATTTCAGCTGTTCAGTATAACTTGATAAATCTGATAAAAATTATACGAACAAAATACTACCATTTTAAAATGGTAAAATAGATTTAGAAGAAGTTAATGTTAAGAATAGTGTAAAAATAAAATGCATTTTTGGTCTGCTGTTTGATAAATCGGATTCAATTGGTAAAATTCTAGGTTTTACAAAAAATATGGTCTTATTAGGAAAGACTCATTGGTATTTTGCTGATGTTATTCCAAAATTTACTCTGTAGTCATACCTCCTCAGGCCCTAGTCATAATCCTGACATGCGAACGCGCCAGTAGGCGAGGCGACATTCATTTGTTTTAAAACGCAAGTGTTTAGTTATGTACTTAACCGGGATCAGGTGTGATGGAAATATTTTTGGGCAAAAGACTTGAGGTGACTGCCTAGGCTAACTACGTTAAGAGAGGTAGATTTAATTTAAGTTTTACTTAGTGGCCGGTATGCGATGTTAGCGCTGCCCGCCTGCACATCATGCAGCCAGCGCGCGCATCACTCACCCCAGTAGTACTTCAGCGCTCAATGCGGCCGGTGGTGTTTTCACGCGAGGAAGCTTCCTGTTTGGTACAACTGATTGTCGTTTCTGTTTCCTGTAATTACTCTGGAACCTTTTTTTATTTATACATCGCTTCCCTCGCTTACACGTCATGTGTTCAGCAGTGATTTATTACAGCTGTTATGATTTGTTTTCAATTTAACATTTGACAGTTAGTTTAGGCAATTGGCTCGTAGCCCACGTGTTTGCGGGTTACTTCATTAAATAACTGTTGATGTGTATTATATAGTTGCAGTTTATTTTTAAAACACTTTGTGAGCGCTGAAGGAAGTAGAGCACAGCCGTGGCAGTGTAACAGTGTGTATGCATTGTGTCGTAACCAAGTAAAGGTGTGAAACGTATTGCGAGTTTCTTTTATTTCACGAGAGCGTAGGTGTGTAGGGTAGTGCATGAGAGGTTTGCTCCTGGCCCAAACAAGAAGTGGAAGAAGGTTACCTGACACCATCATAGTGTTTGTGAATATTCTAAATATCTGACTGCTACTGGAACAAGTTTTTTAATTAAATTTTTATGTTTGTTAATAACTTTCTCAATTTTTTGTGAAGATTTTCTAAAGCATCTGTCATTGGTTATTTCTGTTTTTCAATTTTTTTCATAGTTTTCTTTATTAAGTTTTCTGAATGTTTTAAATTTTTCAATTAGATGTCGCCCTCTTAATATATTCTTTTTAGTTTGTTCTTCTGTTATTTAAACAAAATAAAATTTATATTAATACTTAAATTTTTATGTTTGGATAAATTTTTTCTAACGAACCCTTCATGAATTCCATATATTTATCTTAACTTTAATTTTATTTACTTTAGAATCAAAAACAGCTACTAATGTTTTCTTTTGGATGTTTTTCTTATCATCCAGACTGTTATATATTTCAAGAATAATATTATTCAATTTCTGCATATTTAAATCATTTGACATAATTTTATTTAATATTTCAATATCTGCTTTTGTTGTTACAGTAGAACCCCGATTTTACATTCCCCTGAATTACACTTTCCCCTTAATTACACCATTTTTTCTGGTTCCCATTATTTTCCCTATGCTAACAATGTATTGTATTCCTGCCATTTACACTTCAGTTGATACTTGCTTCCCCTGATTTACACTTATTTTTTTTATGAAGCCATCAATATTTTTCCCTCAAATTACAAATTAAATGTTGATATTGTTTAAGAAGGAGGAAATTTTAATTGAGAGAAAAATGTAGACTGTGTTATGTATGTGTACAAAAAGTTTTAAAAACAGAAGGGGCAATTTAATCAATGTTAGTAGTAGTATCCAACACACCTTTTCTTAATCTATGCTCAGAAGAATTTTTATGCTAAACAAAACTTTCTGTTAGAGGGTTATCATTTTACTTATAAAGACTTTTTGAGGTCACACATTTCATCTGTCCTGCAGTTATGAATTGACTTGTAAAAAAGTTTAATTAATAGATGTTATGTTACAGTTTTTGTTGTTTCCCTCAATTTACACTTTCCCTTCATTTACACCATTTTTCATTTGTCCCTTAGAAAGTGTAATATAGGGGTTCTACTGTATTTATTTAATTTTTAGAGGTCTTAAATTTTGAGGAGGAGATATTAAATTATTGAAAAATTTTTTTATAACTTTGTTATCTTTTAGTTTAAACCTATTTATAATTAATTTTTTCCATATATATATAATTTAATTTAAATAATTTGTTATATTGTCATAATACATATTGTATAGTTCTGTTTGATAGTGCGATATTTTATACATTCATTTGTATAATGATACATTCAAATTTACTGTTGGGATGTTCTCCAGTAGAAGAAAGGCAGCTAACCTGTGATAGGTCTGTAAACAGACACACTCCTGCTTTGTAAACTGAAAGGTGCTGCACTCTACCGCTCGACCATGAACTATGTCGTCTAGACTCGTAAATGAGTCTAAAGCTCACTGTTACCAATTTTGTTACATGTTTGCATCATAATAATACACTGTTTTTTGTAGAGTTTGAATGTTATTGTCATTTGAGAGCTAAGCACATAACAGTATTGAACAAACTAAGAATTGGTGAGAAAATTAAACGTCATACTATTTTACTGTATAGGTTTCACTGATTTGTAAAAAGTTAATTTTTTATTTTAAAATTTATTGGTTCTGCAACAAGAGGAATTTAAGGCAAGAGAGTACTGAAAACCGACACACCATGCCAGTTTGTGGGTTTGCAAACCGACATACCAAGATGTATTGCGTTGAAAGTATCTATTCGCCTTGTACAAATAAATACAGTTTGTTAATATAAACTGTATTTATTGGTTTCAAGTTATTTGTTGCCACAAATGTTTTGCACTGTAAATGTGGCATGTTCCAGTTGTTGGAGCATAAACAATATACACTCATTGGGGGCAATCACGTGACTATTGCATATTTTCAGTTTTCATGGTGCACATTAATTCTAATAGAGTTCTTTACAACTGAGGTTTTTTGAAGTATTATGGCAGTGTGGAAGTTTAATTTGATATTTGATTAGCAGGATTTAAAATGATAATGTTTTAAGGCGACCACGGTGGATTCGTGGAAACTTAAACATTTTTTGAAGATTTTAAAGATGTTTATTTTGTGATGCATTTTCGCCTATCTAAAAGGTTATCACATAGTGTTCTAAATTTAACACAACATACGGTGTTTGCATCTTAATATCAGAACAGTAAGGTTATTGTCACTAAAATGTCAGTTTCTTTGTTGTAGCCTTTTAATAAAATTTATACGTTAGCATGGACACAATAGCAGCAGAACCAACATAAGGTTCCTACCAGTTTTAATCCGTCATTTAAATCTTGTGTAAACCAATGTAATGTAGTCTCAAATTGCAAGCCTGTATGTAGACCGTCTACTAGTCCTTATATCTGGTTGACTTCAATACCTTGGTATAAACGACGACTTAAATATATAAGGATGCCTACTTTCTCAATTTGTATTACACATAACAACCTATTAAATACGCATTACGAATGCATCCGATTTAACCTCATTTATAATTTATTTACGTTTATAAATCCATAGACACAGAATAAGGAAGGTATACAACGAGATATATAGTAATCATAGAGGGGCGGAAGCGATTTCTGGGTGAAGCCCAAATTGAACTTGTGTCGGCCATGTTTTCCATCGTCAGAACAAAGAGGCGTGGCAGGGTGTTGGTTAGGGATAATTACGTTTATGTGCCGATAATAACAGAAAAACAAAGCTTACGATGCATTGTGTATGTCTATGTGGCATGTAAAGCATTTAAATACCTCTGTGAATCGTTTAATAATTTAGGAACGAGAAGAAATAGTAAATACAGGATGAAAATAATTGACGAAAATATGCAGGTAGTGAGTAACTGACTCACAATCCAAATATATACATTTTAAAAACATTAAAGTAAACATATGCGGACATAAAATGTACATATTATGCATTTCAATTGTGTGTAATTATTATTACCTCAGTTTTGTGTATAGTACACTCAGGGGCGTTATTTCAGGTTTTTCTAGGGGGGGGGGGGGCAAGATTTTGTTTTCTGGCGACAGTGACATTGTTGTATTTTTTTTATTAATTAAGAATGTATAAATTAGATACTTTAATAATAAAACTTCTGTTTTATGTACTTAAGTTAGCATTATTTACATTAAAAAAATACAAAAAAATATATTTATACACATAAAATTCTAAATCCAGGGGGAGGCATTTGCCCCCCTCCCCTGTAGCCCCAAATGACGCCCCTGAGTACACTGTGTAAGACTTTGTAAGTTAAGGTTATGTTTATAGGACTACTGGTAAATGTAAATTATAAAACGTCTGAACATATGCAAATAAGCCTGCATTTATGTATACAAATTAAAAATAAATACTATAGTACATTCTTATTACTACAAGGACCATGCATATAACATGTCAACTACATGAACAGTAAACAACCATGCCACCCACTGTAACCCTATTTAAGAGTCTCAACCTTATACAAATAAATAGATATTCGCAATTGGTATGTCGCCATGTAGCGAGATCAATTCTTGCCTGCCTCTCTAGGCTACCATTCTCAAACCCCTACTGAACCTTTCAACTCCTAACAGTACCATATCATTCTTTAAAATATTCCTCTCACCGACCTCACAAGTATAGACTGTCTAACCAATTCTGTCTCTTCCACTCCACTTGAACCTTCTCACTAGTGTTTGCTCTCTCCCATCCCGTCCCTCAGCTAGGTGGCAATTTCACCCTCCGCAACCTCCCTCTCTAGTCACAAGTATGTACATCCTGACCAGACTTTCATTTCTTCTACTGTCTTTTAGTGTACTCCATTCCATTTCCTTCAACATTACAGATGGCCTATATATCCTTTCATCCTCTTCATCGTACCGCTGCCTTCTTCACCTACTATTCACCCATACTGTTACCCACTTTGCACCTTTTCTCTGTTCCCGCACCTCAAGTTTCATATATGTATCGTTCTCTTTGGCAACATATTCCAGCCTTGGCCATACCATACCATCAATCAGTGTGTATTTTCCTTCCCCTCCCAGTAATGAATTTCTACACGATTCATTAAATGTTGTTTAGTTAATATTTGATTTGTATTGATTGTAAACCAAAAAGTTCGGTACCGGTACCTACATTTTATGTTGTCTCATTGCAGCTGCCCATAACATAATTCAATTTATGTAAACTGCATAAATAAAGCCTATAGTAGTTGTAGTATGATAAATCTTTTATTTTATTGCTGTAGTGTGTGCAGCCAAACACTGAGACAGGCACCACAATATGTTGTTGACTGCAGCAATCTAAAACGTATTTCATGTTGGCAAGGGTACGAATGTTCTCTAGCGATACATTTATCAGATGTAGTTGTAACGGACTCGACAAACAAATACCACAACGATCAATAACCCAAAATATTTCTCACGATTCTCGTATAACCTACATTACAACTTGCATCAGCTGACAATGTTTTGACTACAGATAAAATGGCCGACCAATTTCAAATAGGCTTCACCTGAGAGCCTTGGAAATAGCTGCTTCCACCCCTCTATGTTTACTATATATCTCGTTGAAGGTATAACAGAAGTAACATTCCTAGATATTTCACCAACTCGTTATTTCTTTGTTTACACTTGGACGCCATGTTTGCAGTGCGTTGTTTCTACAGCTCTTTATAGTTTGTTATACGATTATTGCGGACTATTTGATTTTTTCAGTGAATTTATAGCTTGGGAATGTTAGACGATTTAATTCTTGACTGTTTAATTTCTGTTTATCGTTCGTATGGATATGTAATTCCATGGTTTATTTGAAAATGGAGAAGAAGAAACCTCGTGGCACGTGAGAATGACTTTACGATAGGAGAAAATTATTTTGGTGTTCGTCCATGACTATATTCGAAATAATCACGTGAAAAGTACATACAATGATTATTATTAATATTATTAACGAGTACTGAACATCTTATCACGGGCGCTCATATGCACGTGAACCACCTATTATTACACAGCCGTATAATTTTTATACGTGATTTCTGCCAAATTTTTTTACACAGATAAAATATTATCCTCTCTGCATTAAAAAACAAAGCTCAACCTTCATTGCCATTCACAAATACATATGCGCATCAGTTATTTGAACAGTCGTGTGTAATTTATTTAAGATCTTTTGTTGGTCGAACATTGCAGATGTAAATCAACCATCATTAAAATAATAATCAGAATTATATCTGTAGTAAAATTTGTTAAATATCCTCAGTATTATCAGCAGAAACACGTCCAAATTAGCACTATACAGCATACATTGTTTACTTTTTAACACACTTTGAATATGGCGGAGTATCTATAACCAATCAGGGCACGAGTATGCGCACATCAAAGGAACCGACACTCCATGTCGCTTCTGTTACTCCTTATTTATTCTGTGCCATAGACAAGCACAGAAAACCCAAAGATAATGAGTCAAAAACTCATAGATTAGTAGCTGAATCTTGAACACCCCCTTGTTGATACATACTTTTCTGCAAAAGTTAAGCACTTAATTTCGCTTAGCTAAACCCAGTTAGTTAACTGAATTATTTGCATGTTGAAACGAAAATTTCTTAAACACAGTTAAATACGAAATTAAAATCTTAACTTTGTGTAGTTAAACCGAGTTAAATGAAATAGTGGTGAAACCGGCCCCTAGTAACTATACAATCCATATAACAATTAAATATTATTCCCTTATTTTGGCTTCATAACTTTATAGTGAAAATTGTACTGTAGAGATTTTGATAGATCTAATTTACTCTCGCCAACATATATTGGTTTACTGAAACATAATTTTGTTTTATTCTTATGTATTGCAGCTAAAGATTCAGTAAATATAGTTAGATCTTAACATTTGGTTTTGCAATTAATTTTTGTACTTTTTTTTAGCATTTTTACATAATCTAATATCTATGCTTTCTCTAATATTTTCCATATTTTTCTAAAAATTTAATTAGTCATTAATTTATAAATATCTTTTCCCAAACTATTTTTAGCATTTGTTTGCATTTGTGTGTCTAAATCAATGTATGATTTCATCCACTCTGAATATTTAAATGTTAATACTCTCTGTACTTTTTTTCAGTTTCATTGTCAACAATAAATAGTATTTAAGATTTACATAATGTAATACATATTTTTCTTTATCGTATAAAGTAGTTAATTGTTTTTTGTTTTTATCTTTATGATATTTTATTTTTAGGAGCTAATGGAATATCTGTATGCAAATCATGTAATTCTTTTGGATATTCTAAATCTACTTCCAAAATACAACCAACATTTGAATAATTTTTTTAATTGAATATATACTTTCCAAATAATTGGAGTCGTCGAGTTTACAATTTACCCATTTAATTTAACCGTATAAATTATTTGTATGTAAATATTTTAAATATTAATATTTAATTACAGGATCATACTTTGTCATATATTTATTATTTGTTTTAGCATATTGTTTACAACATTGGGAAACTACTACTCTAATACCTTTTTCAATCATTTATATTTTATCACAATCTGTTTATAATTCTTATTCGGTTTTTGTATGTTTTAACATAGCGTCCCAGCCAAAAGTGGATCTATAAATTACCATGTAGGGTCTAATTTATAGGTTTTTAAACAAATATCAAAAAAATTTTGAAGTATTCCAGGTAATATTAAAATGTCAATTTCGTTCTATTATTCTGTATATTCACCTAGATATTGAATGTTAAATTTTTTCCAAACTTTTTGTGCAAATTTTTAATCTTCATTTGAAATATTACATTTATTAAGATTGTTATCAAATGCACTTTTTGGTTGTAAATCAGTTTCATTAAATTTTTCAGCAGTATCATATGGATAAACATGTTGTCTATAACAATATCTAAGTTTTCTTTTGAAAAATATTTTGAAGTTCTGGAAATTGTTCTTTAGAAATTATTTTTAGATAATGAATCAATACTAGACTCTTAGAGGCCATTAACTAATGTAAATAAATAAATCTTCAATTTACACAGCTTCATTTACGTGTTTTATAAAAGAAATATATTTTTCTTCAGTGTTTGGGATTATATATATTCTATTTTGATTTTTGTATTTTCCAAAATCATTTGTAAATAAATGTGTATCATATCCAGGAAATTATGTATGTATGTGTGTGTATATATATATCTATAATATAAAAATGAATCGCAAAATGTGTTGGTAAGCGCATAACTCAACAACGCCTGGACCAATTTGGCCAATTCTGTTTTTTAAATGTTCGTTGAAGTTCAAAGATGGTTTTTATGGCGAGAAAAATTCGAATAATTGCTGGAAAAAAACCCTTAAAACAGTAGAGTCAATTTGAGCTTTATTGCTATTGTTGTTTAAACAATGTAGGTATGTTCCTGTGATCGAGGCCTTAAGCATTCACTCAGGTATTGTATAAAGTTTGGGGTGTGGGAGGGGTGGGGTTACGGGTTCGTATCCAGTGCAAGACTTTGCGATGGGAATTACATGACATCATACAAGCATATTGCGCATGCTCTTTACACTGTTATTGAGTACGCTAGCTGTTAAATGCCGGGCAGCTGTTTTGCGGTGGAAGCCGCAGCCGGGCAGCTGTTTTATAGAGAAATAAAGATGAATTAAAAAAAGAAGTTATGCAAGTAAAGTACGCTTAGCGCAGTGGACTGGACAAATATGTTTGTATTTGATGTTTTAAAGATAAACAGTGAATATAGTATAATATAGAATATAGTATCACCATCAGTTAACACGTAACTAAAAGTTAGTTACTCTTTTCTATAGTACACGCGGGCGAAGCCGCAAAGGGACAGCTAGTACATATATATGTATAAGATTTTGATTTTGATAATTTAAATTACATTTTGAGTGTGCTGCACCTCAAAATTTTCCTGTTAAATGATTGTGATATGTTATGGAATCTCCATTTAAGCCATGTTCTTTAATTTAATTACTTTTCTAGCGATATTTTTTACACCTAAATGAGAGCAGGTATCAAAACTGTCTGGCAGTTTAGTTTGCAATCATCTTCTCCATGTTGGCTGATTGTTACAAGGCAGTAAATACTATGGTTTTAACTATTATGTAATAAACAAAATTATGATCAATTGACTTTTTGATTGAAACCATATAATTTCTCGCTTTGAAAAATTGCATCACGTTAAAAACAATTTTAAACAAAACTGTCATACAGATTTCGGATATCTGCTCTCGTTTAACCTTAAAAAATAGTTATCGCAAAAAGAGTAGAAACTAAAGATGTTTCACAAATGTGGCAATGTGTTGCTGCAAAATAATTATTTTGTTGTTCTTTAGTATTATATATCATATATTTATAAAAATAATTTTTTCTTCCTCCATAAACGCTTTTACAAAAGCACTAAATGTATTTTTCCTTTGTAAGGTACTGGAGGGAGCCCGGTGGGAGCATATTTTATATATAAACAACAACTAATTGGGTCATGTTTTTGATGTGTGTGAAGTCATAGGATTCGGTTCACTAGTATCAATTTTTGTTACTAAGCATTTAAAATCTACATACCTAATTAACAAAAGGAACTTTTAAAGAAAGATTATAATTCTTAAATTTTAATATATTATTTTTATCTTTTTTGGAAAATCTGCCCAAATAGATTTATAATTTTTGCAATCTTTTATGTGCTCATTTAGTTTATCTTTGCTGTAAAAATATTGTAAACATCTATCACAAACTTATTTTTTCTCATTTTTTGAAAGTTGTGACCCAATAAGTCTTGAAATATCTTTTATCCAACATTAGTGATCATTATTCTAATTTTTATATATAAAGTACTGTAGTAATATGTTTATTAGTTTCATTTTTTTTTAAATTTTTTGTGGATACATTTGATAATTTTCATCATATGCATAAATATTAATTGAAGTATCAGTTATTTTTTCAAATAGTTGAATTTTATCTAATTGCATTGGAAATTCCAAATATTTAAGGGTTTGTTCTTTAGTTTTGCAGTGATTTTGAAAAAAACTTTTTTATTGCTGTCTAATACTCATATCAAAATTTTGCTCCACAGTTTTGACACTAATATGTCATAATTTGTAGCTGAAATTTTTTGTAACAATGTACTTAACAGTTTTTTTAGATTTCGTCTTCCAAAGTACCATGTTTTTTGTCGTGAAAATAAGCTAAAATGAAACAAATTATTTTTTTTTTGCTGATGAATGGTACTTTATTTTCCAAAACACATCCACAGTATTGTGCATTGTGTGACTGCACATTGTCTGAAATTTTTTCGAAGTTTTTGGTTAAAAAATATTTTGAGTTTTTGGCGGCAGTCTGTAAAATAACTAAGGAACAAACTAAGCACTTCATCAAAATTTATGTTCATGTGTTGCATAATTATTAACCCTTTCAGGTCAATTATCGCTGGATGAGTAGCTGATAAAGTAGACCATAAAAATTATTTTTGCTCATTATTATTGATATTTATACACACATTTTTTTGTTTATTTTTTTCCGGTAAATCAACATAAGCTCCTTTTAATGGCATTTATTTATTTAGTCATAACTCTAGCTCAAATATTTTGTTTAGTACATATTGAAATCCTATTGCTTCAAATGCTTCCATTTCAGCTATAATTCTTGAAATACCACCTTCATAATAATCTTCTAAATCAGTTGTTTTTAAACTAATTTTATTTTTAGTTTTTAAAGATGCATCTTGAAAACCTTCATTAATAACTGACCCCTTTTTATATCAAGTGAAAAGTTTAAAATGTACTTTAAATGATTTCACTCTAATTGCTCTTTTATTTTATTACAATTAGTTTTATATCATTAAAAAATATTTTTAGGTCTATTTCACCAATTATGTTATTAATACAAATATTCAATCTATCTTCGAATCCTGTTTCCTTTTCATGTTTTTCATTATCATCATTTGTATTATGAAATGTTTTTATTTATTCAAAATTTTTATGTTTTTTACCCCTTTTGTGATGTTGTATGATTGATCATAAGTAATTCCACAAATTTTACATTTTACTGTTACCTTCTTGCATTTAGTTTTTGAATTATATTTTCATTTTTAAAATTATTTTTAGGTAATGGGGGAAACCCTTCATGTATGCTACTTTTTTCATGACTTTTTATTTTTGTTTATATTCAATTAGACATTTTTCACATTTTACTATTATATTATTTTGATCTTTTTTAATATGAAAATGTGTTTCTTTGTGAGAAGGTTTGTAATATTTTTCGCAAATATTAAGTTTTTGTCTCATGGCATCTTTCCCTTTGCAATTTTTTTTTTTTTTTTAATTTAAATTCATTCCAAACATTTGTAATTTTTGTCTCAAGTTGATCCTTATTTAATACGCATAAAATTTTAACACAAAAAATAACTGAAATGATGTAAGGTGCGATTCATTAATAAATATTGTCACTGTGCTAAAATTCAGTGAATAATAATAATAATTATTATTATTATTATATGCAGTAGGCACTCATAGGAGTAGGATGTGCTTTACAACTGCTCTTGCTAGTCTTACAATTATACTTGTTCAATTAGTCGGTGAGTGTTTTTTGTTAAGTTGGAAACCAGGGCAATCCTATTTTTTGTTAAGTTGGAAACCAGGGCAATCCTATGCCCCGAGTAGAGATGTATGTACAGTATGTGGTAAGCCTTTTTATGGCAAGCTAAAATTTACGAAGTGTACGGGAGATAGCGGTATGCGTTTGCACTCGCAGTGCACGATACAATATGGCATGAAGGAGGGCGAAATGTACGAGTGCAAAAACTGTAGCTCTGAAACAACTATGTTTAGTTTTTATCACCAAAGCGTGGAAAGTGTAACAAATCTAGTGAAGCCCAAGATAGTAAGCCAGTGAATACGTATAAGCTGGTACTGCATACAACCAACAATGGGGCATCAGAAAAAAAGGACGTCTCTCAGCTTCCGGACTTCCTGAATGACAGTGTCTAGTCGATGTTCAAGGTACTGTGTGGTAAAATTGATGTTCTAACTAGTCAGATAGAAGAACTTAAAGAAGAAAATACACTGTTGCGAGCGATGTTTGAAAGTGTGCAGTCCGCAGTCAGTGGAGCACGATGTTTCATTCACTGTGTTCAGTCTGAGGCAAATAAGTCTAAATCTAATAAAACATATTCAGGTAGTTGAAAATGGGCAAACACAAACAAATAACAAAATTTATTCCTCATCTGCAACAAGCCAGCGGGTACAGAACACTGATTCTAAGGTACCACATGGTAACACTCAGGTCCGTCACGTACGACAGACAAAGCATGTGGGCAGCAAACTGTTTTCACGTCTCCAGCAGCTGACGCGAATTATTTTACGGTAGCACATAGGCGCTGAAGAAAGCAGTCAGGTGACAATGGGTCATCAGTTTCTAAACACATGATGGGAAGAAAACAAGTGCAACTAGGTGTCAGGAACAAAGTAGGCATTAAGATGGTTTCGGAACCAGTTCGGCCATGCATGAAGTCAATCGTTGTATCTCGTTTTGCGCTGATGTGCAGGAAAATGACATTATGTCCTACATCAATAAAGAAATTAAAGTAACACATCTCAAAGTGGTAAGACTTAAAACTAGGTATGATTCGTACTCATCTTTTTACGTATCAGTCGCAGAATCTGACTATGACCACATTTTTAATACAGTTTTCTGGCCTTTTGGCTATCTAATAAGTCCTTTCTATAGAAGACTTCAGAACGAGCAGTTGTTCATGCAGTCAAGTTCAGCAGATACTGCGTACACTGAGGCGACGGCAGACTCGGCAGTGCACGAAACAACCATTGAGACATCACAAAATGGCGCAGGGTCTACTGTAAATACTGATGAACAGTTTAATGAGCTGGCTGGAGGAGCCAGTAATACAGGCTAATGATATAATTGCTTCCAACTATTCTGTTATAGGTCTAACAGAAATGTGCTTATCTCGAAATTACATAAATTCACATTATTTTACAAAAAATTTTGTAATATGTAGATTGGCTCGAAATATGCAGGCAACCAATGTGAATCGGGGTGGTGGTGTTTAAATTGCAGTAAATAAGCTGAACTTTCCATATTCTGTGCAGATATTTGAAATAAATAGTAACCCATTTATCAATAACTTATGGATTGAAATGGGTAGATCGCAACAAAGCAAATTTTGTCTTGGTAATGTTTATATTCCGCCACAAACTACTATACAGGAATTTACTAAATACATGTCATGTTTAGAAACTAAATTGTCACACTATCAATATCCCAAAATTCTATTAGGTGATTTTTGTAACATACCAAATATTGACTGGAAGTTCAAACATACTCATAACATAAGCTACTACTATAATAAAATAGAAGGTCAGGCACTTTTAGATACTACTAGTGTTCTTGATTTAGAACAAAGTAAGCCCACTGTTACTCGGAATCAACTCTACGATCTCATTTTCTCTAACACTACCATTAATGATAAAACAAAGTTAATTGACTCCTTGTTGATGAAGATGCCCGCATCCGGCACTAGATATACAACTATCTATGTTTTTGCTAGCTCTAAAACTTATAGTCATTCTCAGTCAAAATACAGAAATTATTGTAATTGTGATTACCTATCTCTGTTTATATCTCTTAGAAACCACAACTGGGAACAGATTTACAACATGCATGAAGTTGACAGTATGGTAGAATATCTAACATATTGTGTCCAAGCTAAAATTGATCAAAATATTACATTTATAGAAAAGCCTAAATCAAAATATTTGTTCTGGTTTTCGAAAAATCTAATTTACCTTATGAAACGAAAACTTCACTTTCACAAATTATACAAAAATACTCAGAGCACACAGCACTATGAATCTTTTGCAATGTACCGTAAGCTAGTCGAGAAAAGGTTAAACGCTGACAAAACAGTTTGGGAATTAAACGTTAATAACAAAATAAAAGCAAATCCGTCTGGTTTTTGGAAGTATGTTAACATAATGAAGGAATGATATTGTACTAGAAAATGTAGTTATCTTTGACTAATTTCTCTTTGTTGTTTAACTATAAGTATGGCTATCTTGCAAACTAGAACATCAGATCTATTCTGTAAAATAAAGCCTAAATCAGGTCTAAATGTTCTTTCTATTTCAGATACAAGAAACAACACAGCAGTATGTTAATAAATGATGTAGTAACTAACTTAAAGACCCGTATACAATTGCCTATTCTTTTGGAGAATATTTTTCATCCGTATATAACAATAGAAATAATATAAAAATATGCCAATCAGAGTCTTCTAAGAACGTTAATACCGTTGACCCACCTATGATCACAATAAGCTTCAATCTGTGGGCTATACGAAAATTAAAACCTACAAAATGTACAGTTTATTATGGCATTCCTAACTTTATTATCAAAGGTTGTGCTGAAGTCCTAGCACCCGTTCTTCTCCACATTTTCAATAATAGCTTGGATACAGGAAAGTACCCTTTCATATGGAAAAATGCTGTTACAGTCCCAGTTATTAAGGAAGGTAACAAACAGCTGATTACACATTATAGGCCTATTTCACTACTGTGTGGATTCTCAAAGGTTTTTGAAAAAGTTATCCATAAACATCTAAGTGTTTCATACGAAAAATACATTATCTGAATTTTATCACGGCTTTACATCTGGAAAAACAACATCAAGAAATCTGTTTCAATTTATGAATTTTACAATGAGGGAAGTAGGCCTAATTTCCCAGAGACAAGTAGATGCACTCTATTTTGATTTGAGTAAAGCTTTTGATACTCAGCCATTCCATGCCAAAGTCAACCTCAACCAATTATTACCAAAAAATTTATTTAATCACGTGCTATATAATATTTAATCAAAAAATGTATAAATAATTTTATCCTACAAGAAATAAATTTGTGTTTTTAATATTTTTAATTCTACACACATTCCAAAATGATGTTTCAGAACCCAACACTAATTACTTTAAATTGGTCAAAGTTGTTGGGCCTGCAACTTTTTATAAAGTAGCGATTTTGGCACAAATGCCTTATGGAGGGAAACAGTCACTTTAT
>PNEQ01116030.1:0-25682 GCA_003012365.1 Medauroidea extradentata | reverse complement strand
GTATATTGTGTGTTGAGAACGCGTCTGTGAGCGGCGTGCTCTCCTTTTTACGTGCGACGGGTCTTTTTACTTTGTTGTAATTGATTCTTGTGTGCTGTTTGTTGGGGTATTTGTTTCCCCTTTTTATATGTTCGTGTCTTGTACACATTGTTTCTGCCTCCTATGTAGGTCGTTTGTTTTGACTCTTTGTCCTTTTTTTTTTTGTTATGTTTGTCTTGTTGTGTTTGTCCTTTTTATTTTTCTCCTGTGGAGGATTGTACTGTCCGTTATTTTAATTTTCTGTGGGCGCTGATGACCTCAGTGTCGAGCGCCCCACAATTTTACTTACTACTACTACTACTACTTTGGAAGGTGAATATTGAAACCTCTTCTTTTTTTCCACTCCCCCTTTACGACTGATTCTTGAGGTCATTTTCCTGTAAATGAATAGTAAGTATATAAGCCTTAAAAAATGTTAATAAAATAAGGTAGTAATGTAGCCTAGTTTAGCATGTAGGTTATGCCTACAGAATAATTAATCCTTTTTTGTTTACATATTTTCATTAGGCTTATTGCAACAATAGCCAATGATACAGATTAATTTTGTGGAAATAATTATTTCTGCAATAACAACTAGTATTTTTCTCAAAAATAATTCATTATAGACCTAGCCTAATATTTTCTTTATGAGAAGTAACATCTAGGTTAGGCCTATTTCAAGAAAACTGAGAATGTTTATTTATATGCTAAATTAGGCTACAAAATTATTAAAAAAGTGTTTTCAACTTTAAAATAGTCTTACCAGTAACTTACAGTTACTTTAATAAAACTAAAATTAATCCCTATGGGTGTATGCCTACAAAAATATGTGGCCATAATCAGTGCCCAAGTATATACCCACTTATAGCCACCTAGTGGCCATAAACAGCATCTACCTATATCACCACTTGTAGCCACATAGTGACCATAAATAGTAATTGTAGGTAAAACCAGACCCACTAATGGCCATACCCATTTTCGTTGTGTTTTAAAGGTTATATCAATTGCAATCATACGTTAATAAAATAATAGAATGTCTTCTTACCTGGGAACTGAATATTTCTTTCCAAAGTCTTCAAAAAATTTTTCTAAGATTTTCCAAACTACTTAATACTCTTAAGACATTTCATTAGAATTAAGGGATTTTCTATCATCATAACCAGTAAACCATGCCATCATGTCTGCCTGCATCAGAGTTTTAATGGCTACTGTGTTAAACTGTAGCTAAAAGTCTGCTGTTTTTATAAGCAAGATTCTGATTGGTTGAGAATAGCCTGATATTTAAAATTGACCCAATAATATTAATATGTTTACCTGAAAAAAAAATTGGCAAATTCCAAACAAATAATCAGTTTTCTTGACACACATCTCATCCGGGACTAGTGAATCTAAACAGCTAAATGAATGTTATGTTCGCCTGCGGTATCCATGGAGATAGGAATTATATCCCACACCTGACTGAAGCTCCGCCTCTTTTCAAGTCGTCCATTGCACTTATATTTACATACCCATGTTTTTTTACGAATGATTTGTGAAGATGTGATATTATATACGCGTTTCAACGTCGCCCTTCTACTTGCGTCACTTTTGAGCTTCTAGCGTGCAGGTAGGCTGTGCCTTTAAAGTGGCTCACTAAATCTGGTTGCATTTGTGTGTGTATGTGTGATGCACAAAAATTGCCTAAGTGCTGAGGGTGCAGTTAACCTAAGTATGTAATTCATCGCCTAAACATGCAAGCGACAGTACTGTTCTTATTCCCGTGGTGACAATTAGAACTGTCAAAATAATGTATGTATTGGAATATGGTGCAATAAAAATCATTGTGTCTTTTCTTACACTTAAACATTAGATTTATCTTGCAATAATTTTTAACTACAATATTAAATAATACTACCTCCAACCTCACTACTAATTTAATTTTGTTAAGCTATAACTATCTGAAATGATATAAAATCAAAAGTTCTACGAATAGTTTAACCAGAGAGAGACCATGATGTATACGAGCGTTTTTTTTTTTTTTTGTTTCTTTTCTGCTTCCACGTATTAATAACCTACAACTCGATACTCAAAAATACGAAGGCGGCGACAAACTTGTATACTTATAAATATATGAAAAGAAAATGATTACGTAACTATACAATGGCTGTAAAAGGGCCAACACTTAGCTTTCATGAAACGCTAAATTGAGTGGGTTCACCGAAAATTATGAAACAGTTTTATGCTAGAAAGAAAAATCAACCGACTTAGAGAAGTGAAATATTTCACAATGAAGAACAGTTTCGCTGACTACGCCGAGACGTGTATAGCTTTGATTGTTTTTGTATGTAAAAAAAAATCTGAAAATTGTTAAAAAAAATTAAATGTAAAATACAAAATCAACTTGTAAAAAATAATTCTGGTGTATACACAGGCCCTTGCGCGGTCCGTGGCACTCTTGTTCAGAGTGCATTATTTCATTTCGCCAAGTCGGGTTTGTTTTCTTGTCTAGCACAAAAACATTTTATGCAACTTTGCGTTTTGACATTCCACTATACAAAAAAAATTAATGTAAAAAAAGTTTACATTGTAGTAATAAGTAAGTCACAGAGTGCGGCTACAGGACAAATTATGTCCCATACAAATATAGAAGCTATTAAAACAATTAAGTTTTTCTGTGAATGGCTCCCTTAAGTGGAATCAGTACCTGCCTTCAAATTCTTCAGCATTCGCTGTAAATTCATGTCATAACATTTATTTAAACTTCCCGTCTGACATGGCACAGATAGTACCTTTACATGGCCAGGATTCCTAGGGTCACGCAGGTTTAGCGTAAAATGACTGTGAAATGTAGCGAATAGACTTTGGGCGCCAGCTAGCCCGCCGCGCGTGCTAGCACGAGTACTCCTATCAGGGTCGTGGTCGAACACCCAGGCTACTTGACCCTGGAACTGCCTGCTCGAAATTTAGATCACATAGTCCAGGAATAGAATGAACAACCTCTGAGGAAGTCTTACCTAGTCGAGTGCAGAATCGTTATGAAATAGTTGATAACTCCGCTGGACACTTCACACCTCACTTCGCATAGGCTAGGAAGACGACGACTGACTCGTTGGCGGATGTTTGTTGCTAATCTCCTAGGTCGCGCCAAAACGATAACTTCCCTTGCGATCAGATGAAGGTGGTGATGATTTCCCTTACAAGCACTACAAATGTATGTCTCAACAAACACAACGATGATTGTTACTGTACAAAACATATAATCCAAGATAGGGGAAAGAAGTAAAACACTAAATGCAAGACACTCAGATTTTGTTTACAAAACTGCGCTCAAGTATTATCCATTGCCGAGAGGGCGAAAGGAAAGTTTTCCCTCGGTAGGGTGGCACACCTGCTGCTTGTAAAAATGTCAATACAGAACGTCAACAACAAGCTGGATCCTACCTTAGGTACCGGAGCGAAGAGTGAGGGCGGCAAAAAATGCTAAATAAAAGGTAGGCTTCGGTACGACAACCTTTCGTGGGGTGTTACCGAACTGTCACTAGCAACTTTCGGGAAGAAGAAAGTCACTTTAACCGACTTCAAATAAAGGAGGAGGTTATCAATTCGGTTGTATATTTTTATATTTTTTTTACCTCATATCTCAGTCATTTATGAACCAATTTGAAAAGGTTTTGTTTGAAAGGGGATATTTACAAATATGTCCCATTTTAATTATATCTGTATTGGACCTTTGATTTCAAATATACTCCACGGAACTCCTTAAAATCGAATAGGAGTGAGTTAGAGAGATTTTGATCAGCGTTAAACATCGATTTCTTAAGCGCTGGTGAGGGAGGTGTGACATGGTGAGCATGGAGCAGCAGGGGAAATGGGAGATCCCCGAGGAAACCCACCGACCATCAGAATCGTCCGTCACGATTCCTACATGCGAAAATCGGGAGACCGACTCCGCCGGGAAAAATCGAGTACAAAATGTATAGTGATAAAGATATTTTAAGGTTTATGCCCATCTAACACTAGGTAAGTACCTAACTATGGTCAAGAACTTTCTGGGCTGACTTGGATTGCGAAGGGACAATGGAACTCCTTAACGACATACAGCACGAATGTGGAAGGTAGGCGCCGGTACTCCGTAAGAAATCAATAAATTAAAATAAATAAAAAATAGCACCGACATAAAAACATCTCAAAATATGCACTAAAATGTTAAAAATAATTACCTTACTTTTAGACTGCCTAGAATACAGTTAATTTATTTGGAGAGTAATATGCAGTTATTATTCATTATGGAGTGTGTGCTAGCTAAGGTTAACAAAAATGTAACGAAGTAGTGAAAGTAAACAACTAATTTAATGAAATTTAACATTGACTGCAACTAAGCATTTCCTAATCGACACAATGACAGCAGTCGCGCTGCGTTGAACAGCACGGGCGCAGTGTCGACCGTGTACGGCGAAGCTGGGACCTGGTTTCATTAGGTATTACTACATTATCGAACTAATGTTAGATTAAAAAATAAATTGTAAATTTTAGGAAATTTTGTGAAATTCCTCAAAAGCTTGACTGGCACCGACTCTAAAAATAAAAATAATTGTATATTACTGTTCTGATAAATTTATTGTATTCTAAGCAGTCTAAAATCAACGTAATTATTTTTAATTTTTTGCTGTTTTTTCGGAGTAGATTTTTGTGAAGTCTGTGTTATTTTTTTCTACAAATAGTTACAGGTGCAGCATAGGCAAATGCTATACCAACGGTACATAATGTAACGAAACTAATCCCTCTTCCTTGTCGAAGCATAAGACATTATAGCTAAATTTGAAGGCCAAATTAAATGCAGAAGTTCCATTATTCCAAAATACCGGGTACCGATCCCTCGTAAAGTTCTGTCTCAGTCGCCATTTTGAATTTTATTATATTTCGCTTATTTGGAATTCTGAGAAGAAAAATGTTAAATCGGCAACTCAGCGAATTGTGTCTACTTTGTGCTACAGTACATTCATGACAATTGAGCTAGAAATATATAGTTACCTGTAGGTCGCAATTTGTCGGGCAAATTATGAATATAAAAAAATTGCCACACACATTGCGGCGTAATTATATGTTAACGGCTAAATCGCAAAGTCTGTACTATAGCGAAATGTAAATAGAATTTGAGGTATAATCGCATATTTAATGTGTATAGAGTTCCAAATAAGCGAAAAATAATAAAATTCAATATGGCGACTGAAACCGAACCTTAATCAAAAAATCCCTCTCCATAATTAGCATAATAATCCTTCCCTGGGGGCACGATCACCGCCCCACATATCTTCCTCATGGCTGACGTGCACGGTTTAAATGTGCCAGGTCTGCACAACGAAAATTGTATTCCTCCGCTGCACTGCACTTCTTCCAGTCTGGTGGTAGGGTGGGGGAGGGATGGGAGAAGGGTGACAAACCACCCACCAACCCCTCGTCAAGCCACCAGCAATGCACGCTGTAGCGTGTTCTGTTTACTATATTTATGTTCTTGAGGTCATAGGGATATGTATAAAGTCATGCTTACATTTTAAATATTTATTTTAACTAGGAAGCCTTTTTAATGAATAGATAACATTTATTATTTTTAATTATCCACAAATTTAATTTATTATCTTTCATTTTCTTTACAATTTCATAATTTCAAAAATTGTTAATGCTAAGACATATATTGAACTCGCCCTACCTTTGGAATCATTTTAAAAATTTTGTTTTTGCAACAGTGGAAAAATGGTTTGTCACTAGTGTGTTGAAAGTAAATTGTTTGCAAGAAGATTGTGATTTTATTGATGAATTATGTGTGTTGCACAATAGAGAAGTAACATAATTGGTCTTCTCTCTTACCTGGCTTCACTGCTATGTAAAACATTAAATTATGGTTGGAATATGTGCTATATTTCCTTCGTATTTGTACAGGTAACAGACTACTGCTATCCAGAGGGTAAGTGTATCCTTGCTACTCTTTTATGTCTGCCAGAAGATGAACGTAAACCCTTAAGACCCTGAGATGTTGTTCTTAAAGCTAGCTTGGTCACTATGCACCTTGCAACGCCTTCGCTCGTTTCTAAAACCCTTGTCTATGTGGCGGGCCTCGTCACGCTATGCAACCTGCCAAACACGCATGTGTGCAACAGTACTGTTATCCAGGCGCTGCACGCAAGTTTGTCTAGATTTTGCTCGGCGCCTAACATGTCGCCTTTCAAATTTCTGCATGTTATTTGAGTACAAAAATATTTTGTTGTTTCTTTGTCAACTTGTATCCTGCAGCATTGGTACTCACTGTGAATTTTTCCTGTTTGGTATGTCAGTTGGTTTTATTGTCGTACATAAAACTGTAAAATGCAAATTTTGACATCTGCGATGGATACTAGGGATGTTCGAAGCTCAGATTTCTTACTTCGGAGTCGAAGTCGAATAATAAATTATTATATTGTCGAAGTCCAAGTTCGAAGTTCTATTTTCAAATATATTATGTGTTATACACGTATATGTACATGTGCATACTTTGTACAAAGTTACTACATATCTAAGAGTTAAAAAACCCTTTTACTTTTTTTGGCTAAATAAAACAATTACCTTATTAACATGCTTAGAAAATCCAGAATACTGTTCTTAAAAGAAATTATAATCTTAAAAAATATTGATTTCACTTATTAATTAAAAAAAGGTAAATGGTGTGAATGGTGATACTACTTGTTCTGTTCAAAAAAGAAAATGTTGGCATTTGCATGCAGAAAAACCATCTGTCTGGCATGCTCTGGCAGAAGTCGTTGGCGCTTCTCAGTGATGGTATTCCCAGCAGCTGAAAACATACGCTCACTGTTCACCTGGGTTCCTGGAATGGTCAAATATTTGCGAGCAACCTCAGCTAGTTGCGGAAACCTATTTTGCCCTACATTTTTCCACCAGATGTACAGGTTTTCATGTCTTTTTATTCTGGCTTCGTTTAAATATAAAACCACTTCAGTTTCTTCAGAGACTGTTGACTCATTGGGTAAATTGTCAAGTGCATCCCAGAGAATTGAAGAAGATGAAATTCCAATTCGTGGTTCAGTCATAGGTTCTGTCTCACTAACAAGCTTCAGTTTCTTAATTTCCGCAGAGAGAACAGATGCAGCTAGAATTTTGTTTGACAAAACACTGCGAAAGCGAGGATCGATAAGTGTTGCTACCTGGTATACATGGTCTTCAGCATACATTAGAAATTTTTCCATGACAGTCAGTGTTAATGTTTTCGCAAATGTTGTCCCCTCAAGTTTGCCACTTTCAACTACCTTTTGCAAATGTGTTTGTATCCAGTGCAAAATTGGAGTAACCATTGAACAGGTTGGCATCTTGCATTTCTGTAAGGCGTAGTAACATTGCATGTTCACTAGACCACCTAGTGTCAACGTACTGGATGACTTCAAGTTGCTGTAAATTCAGCTGTTTTTGCAATGTGTGCAATCGCTTTCTGGCTGTGCTGCTTCGTCTATAATGACCAACTATGCTTTTGCACTTACTCAGCAAATAAGTAACCCTTGGACATCTTTTCCTGCATTTATAGCAAGTTGTAAAGTATGGGCGGAACAACTACGCCCAATAAAATGTTTGGAAACCCCAGACGAGAACTTTTGATCCATTGTCAGTTACACAGTAAATCGGTATAGTGGAGTCGAAAACAGGAATGCCCCAGTCTTCAACTGTTTTTTACTAGTTCATCACTGAGATTCTGGGCAGTATGGGATTCATTCACGAGGAACTAAATCTAAAGTCAAAGATCTGTATAAAAGTGCTTTGGTTTGGTAATGGCAGGTCACACTGATGTAACTGTCTGTTGTTTTAGACGTCCAACCATCTGTAGTAATGCTCAAAGATTTAAGAAATGGGAGATCATCTGCGATCATGGATTTAACTTTAGAACTACATTCTTCATAAAGTTCAGGAACATAATGTGTGGAAAAAGTACTTCGGCTAGGAACCTGGTAGAGTGGACCTACATTTTGGTTGGACATAACATTTTTGAAGCCTTGCGATTCAACAAAACTATATGGAAGTAGATTGTCCACAAGCAACACAGCAATGCTCTTTGTAATAATTTGAGCTCTTGGATCAGATGGGGTCAGCTTGGCCTTTTTAGCCATCACTCCTTGCAGGGATGGCTGACGGTAAGGCTGAGGCTTTTGACATTTTGGGGAAGCAACAATTTTCTTTTCTTTGGCGTCTCAGTAATCTTTCCCCATACTTGTATATATTTTCAAGTGGTCAGGTAATGTGGTTGGATCAAAAGGAAATAATGTTTTTAGTTTACAGTTGTTATATATATATATATTATAAAAGGACATTGACTATTTTAATGATTCATAATCTTCAAAAATATTTTTGTGTTTTACTATAAAATAACTATGAATATTTTTATGTAAAATAGGTGAAGGGTTTGATGTAGCCCTTAAAATTCAAGATGTGTTCAACAGCCATCCTTCCACCACATAATGATCAAGAATTAAAGCTAATTCCGGAACATTATAGGTCTTAATAAAACTGGCATTGCAAATTTTTGTACACCCTAATGTATTTATTGCATGCCTATTGTTTGATAATCAATCTAAAGGTACGGAACTTACATAGTTTGAGATTGCTAAGTAGTTTAAGCAACAAGCATTACAGACCTAAAAAACGTAGATTGAAAGAATATTTTATTGTGACTCACATGTAGGTGTTTTCAAAACTTTTCTGCACGTTTTGCAGATACAGGTTTTTTTATCTTCGCTTCTATCGAAGAACAAATCGATAACATTTACTGAAACTGGACTTGCTGGTGTTAGATGGCTCGTCACTTAAATCATCCTCACAATTGCGCTTACTAGCCATTTTGTCAATCTAACTACAACTACATGCACACAGTAAGTTAAATATAAAAAAACTGTATCACGTTAACGTAAGCAACTATATCACGGGAACATTACTAACGTAACGTTTAATTCAATTTGAGTCAAAGCACAACAAACAACAACCATTAAGCTTGAGCAGTGGTTAACGTAAAGTGTTTGTTAAGATGTTAGCAGGACTGCCATTCTCTAATTTGATATTTCCCTTGAACCCATTAAATAAGATGGTGCTTTCGTAAAAAAATCTCTGTGATACAAAAAAAATATTTTAATTAAATAAGTTACGGTAACAGCTCGTTATCATAAACAATTTAGCAAATTATGTCGATATACATCATCATTAACATAAAATAAATTGCCGGATGTTGGCAAGAACCAAAATTTAATATGGCAGCAACGATAACAAGTGAATATGGCAGCGGCAGTGCTGAGCAACATCAGAAGCGTACTTTGCCATTTGTGTTTTTTTATTGAGATTTTTATCGTAAGCCACTTATATTATTTGCAAACAAAAGTATTTCCCGTTAAAGTGAAGTCTATAATAGGTGCCAGTCAACTGTCAACACAGTGCCAGTGTTTGTGATACGTTCGTTTTCTTTGTTGTTATGGGAGCGAAAAATAAAACACCACTTCGACTCGAATTTTATAACAGCAGTCGTCTTCGAAGTTTGCAAACTTCGATTCGGCTTCGAGTTTTTCGAAACTTCGAACGCGCCTAATGGATACCATTTCGCAAAAACTATGAGAAATAAAAATTTAATAAGAGCAAATTTGAAGTCACAATTTATGTCTAAAATAAGAAAAAATATTCGGTACAAACATAAAAATAAAATGTTGACGATGGTAATTGCTGTAGATCATGCCCTTAACGTTAGAGGCCAATGTAAAATATATGTTATTGGTTTTGTTATACATCACAGTGTCTTCGAAAGTCCCAACTTTACTACCGTCAACAAGTAGCTAATATTGTTAACCCCCGACTCAAAAAGGGGGATGTTACAAGTTCTAATTGTATATCTGTGTGTCTGTGGCATATTAGCTCCTAAACAGATGAACATATTATTTAAGGTGCATTGATCGATAGTGTTCTTGTCAGTGGTTCAAGAAAATTTGTTCAGCCGTTTGAAGGTTATCAGCCCTTTTATGGCTGTTAATGGGATGTGAGCAATGTATAGTCGGTTTTTAAAATCTATAATTTGATATCTACTTGTAGCATGGCTGCCTGTAGTGTGTGTTCACAGTGTATAAAGACATCGCAGGCTACAATGTTACGTCCATGAAAACAAATAAAATGTTTTTGTATTTAAATTAAAATGTTGAAATTTAAAATAAAAATGTGAATAATTCAAATTTTTAATACAAAATTATTTTCTTTTGCGGTTAAACATAGCTGAATTTGTATACTATCATATCGTTATTTACTGTGAATTTTTTCAGGCTGGTGAGTTGGTTTTAGTGTCGTCCTTAAAACGGAAACTTGCAAATTTTGGGATTAACTAGCCATTATGCAAAAACTATGCAAGATAAAACATTTATAAGTGAAAGTTTGTCACATTTTATGTCTAAAACAAGAAAAAAATAACTGGTACATTTATAAAAATAAAAACATGGTGATTAAAATAGCTGTATACCGCCCCCTTAAGGGGCCCGCCTCTTTGCCATAAAATCGCGCTGATGCGTGTTCGAAGAACAAGTTTTACACCGAAACTAATACACGTGTGTTCACGCCGTTTGTCTACGAAAAGAACCCACACTTCAGACGACTGCCCTTAAGTACTTTCAAGACAACACACTTATTAGAAATCCCCTTTTAGGGCACGTCAAAATGGGTTAAAACGGGATTTTCAGGCTGCTATAGCGGAAAATATACTAACCGGATACGTGTGAAACCACTTAAGGGCAGTGCATTGGACTTTAATAATGTGATTTCGTAAATAAAACATTAGGGTCACGACTTAGTCTCATAGGAAATTTGTTTTTCGCGAAGACTGCACGCCTTACGCGTAGAGGCGACGCACCGTTGTATGGCCCATGCGACGTCGCCCTTAGCATTATACCTCACTCACACAAACACACGTTCCACGAGGCGGGTCCCTTAAGGTTAATTCTACTCCACGTGAGATAGATCTATGTTAAGGGTTGCAGATTGTTGCGCGGATATCGGGAAGGAGTGTACAATGACCAATCACAGAGCTTTTGGGAACGAATGTAAAGTTGCATGAAGTTTATGAATTTGAGTTCTGAAATTGGTTTATTTTTCATCTTAAAAATAAAATTAAATGACTTCCCGTCTTTTCCATGCCTAGTTAAAAATTAATTTTACTTCGGTCTCTTAATTGACTAGGCCACTTAGCAACAGCAGGGAAACTAGCGGCAGTATATTTACCCCCACCAAATACTCTCATAAGAAAACATTTTCTTTCTAACCTGTAGTAGAATTAACCTTAGTTCGTGCACGTCCACACAGGGCCGCCAACAGAAATTTTGCGGTCACTTTCACTGGTTCATTTTCAATTTTACCTATCTGTTTCCACCCTGATTTCTCTTGTTTTTTTATTAACTCGCTTTCGTGTCTTGTCTGTATGTTTGATAATAATGAGCTTGTCACTTGAAACTTTAAAATAGTTCAGAAACGGATGATATTGCAACTTTCTTGCCTGTGTGTTCGACTGTGCCACAAAATAAAAAGTGCTAACTTAAGCGAAAAGAAAAACTTTTTCATTGTTGATATCGTACAGCTCTCGGGGCGTACAGGAATATAAACAATACCATGTGGATTAGACACATTGGTTTATATAACCACTAGTAGTTCTTGAGATACTGTAATTAGTTTGTATATTACCTTAATATTTTTAAGTGGTGAACATGGCGATTCAAGACGCCACACCAGATAATTACTAACTATTAGGAACGATGTAATGTAGCTTTTTAACCATTGTTATTGTACCAGCTTTCGTGGCGTACAGGAAAGTAAACAGCCATGTGGAATTTGAAACATTGGTTTAAACAACCTCTTACATTTCACGAAATACTGTGATTTTTTACTATCTCATTTACATATTTAAAAATAGTAAATTTGACGTTACTTACGTATCAATTTCCTCTCAGATAATTAAATGAGGCCTAATAATCTTCAAGTTAACCAAACTTCTGCGAACCACGATGCCATGGCAATCCAAAGTGAATGAGTATGGTAAAAATCACGTCTTGGCGTTTCTGTTACTACTTATTTATTCTGTGGCTGTGCGCAAAAAAGTTTGCTATCAATTTTAAATTAACTTCCCGATAAGCTAGATACTTGAAACTTTATACTTAGCTCAAAACTGGATGGCAATGCATTACGAGAGAAAAATTGTGTGGGGAAAAAGTTGTAATAATAATAACAAATTCCAAAATAAATATTATGTTATAGTTTTACAAGACTAAAAAGCAGATAACAATTTTTAAATAAAATGTCACTTTTTTTAAACAATATAAAAATTATAAACTAATTTCTCCTATGAAAATCCTTGCAGCATGTAAAAAACCGTGGGACGCATGAACGATAGTAGTAAAGAGTCAAGAGAGTAGTTGTTGAAAATACTTGCACGACGGTTCATATCATTTGTAGTGCAATACAATTGCTAATTACTTAGGAGAACTATTCATGCATAACTATTTTTTGCATGCGCCCCACGTTTACAGTTTAAAATCTTGCAAATATTCGCATAACATAACTTACCTTATATATTTGAGTCTGTTTTATAAATGTTCTTTATAAATGTTCTTTATAAATTATGTTATATGTCTGCTTTGTAGTCTGTGAAAATTTGAATTTTTTTGTATTTTTTAAAATTATTTTTACATAGTATTTTAATATGATGGTTTATTTATAATTTCAAATCCAGCCTTGCCTTCCTCTGTAGTGTAGTAGGTTAGGCACCGGGGTAAGTTTCGAGAAGTTTTGGGTTGTAATCCTGCCTCGGGCATGTTGTCCATTCGCCTTACTTCGCCCCCATCGTCTCGTTTAAGACCTCGTTAGAGGCTGTAAAACTCTCTCACTTCACCTCAAATACAGTCTTAGGGTTGTGTTGTAATATTTATTTATTTTATTAGTTTATACACTACACGATTCAGCTCTTGGTCAGTTTACAACATGGAAGTGTTAAAATGTAAACCTTACCTTAGTATTTTTAATGAAAAACTACACCTAATACAATTTTCTAAATTAAAACTTAACATGTTACATTATCCTTGCACGTGTATTTTCGTACTAATTACAATCACAGGTTCTTAATTTAGGTTAAACGATCACGATGAAACAAATGTTTCAAACATTCCAAGGATTTAGGTTTTTTTATTCATATATTCTATATTACGCCATTTAAAAAAATATTTAAAAATTACATATTATTAGAGCCCCAATTTTGTAATGAAAATATTTCTGCACAGTGCAGTCAAATGAGAGATGTGTCCCAACAAAGATACGCTGTCAATAACCACGAAGCAGAGGTGAAAATAACGAGGAATTTTCGGACCGTCTGAGAAATTTCAGTGAAGTCATAGGAGGGAAGTTAAAAGGAGTTTCGAGTGCATTAATGTAGTTCTGTTAAAAAAATTACCATCATTTACAGGTAATTATACTCTATTATCAAGTTCGTGGTTATTTGTTATTTTGCTGATTTTTTTTTTTTTGTTCGCCTGCAATAGTGTCAGAAAGGACCTGATACATTCATCTTTATTGAAAGATGTGTTGGATGAAATGCCAGATGTTGTTTTCATATTTGTGAAAATCGGGAACTTCTTGGTTTTCTGTCAAGAGAAATCGGGGAATTTCCTAGTCTGCAATGAGTGGCCTCACTGAGTAAAGCGTTAAAACAATACGGCGCAAAAATCTTTTCGTGTCAAACTAATGACTTTGCATATTATGTTATACATGTTTTTGTACTTGGCCAGTTGTTAAAATTACTCTTTTTTTGCCATTAACGGGTATGGAAAGGTAAAATGCGGAGCGAACGACTGGAATACTCATTCGCCGATAAAATCTAAACTACTCATCATTATTCGATAGGATTTTTCTGAGTAGATATTATATTAGCGGGCATCTTTTTATATAGCTCTAGGGGGTAGTATGCTTTGCTTACGAGTAAAACATTAAAAAACTGTTTTTAGACAAAATGAGGGACTGAAACCACAAACTCCATAAAAATGGATAACTGTATTTTTTATAATTTTTAGTGCGATAATATCCCGGACTGTATGGTAACCGAATTTCAAAAATATTCACCTTTTGGTTCTTTCTCTCCGAAAACCTCTGCCCAGGGCTATAGAAATGAACGTCGGCTTATATAATATTCGCTCGGCAAAAATGTCCCATCGAATCTTGTAGTTTGATTTTATCGACGTTTGAGTGTTTCAGTCGTTCGCTCGACATCCTACGTTTTAACTGTAGGCGTGTGGGACCTTGGGACAAGTGCTGCCTCACCCTGCCCCCCTCCACTATGACCAGGTTTGTAGTCGGGCGTGCAGCTTCAAACGAGACGCATGTAAGGAGACGCTAGCATAGATCTCTTGAGGATATGATTCGTTCCACGCACTTACCACCGGCGCATGAAATGACTTCCGTTTCGCGGCGCACGGCAGAATGCCTGCACTGAGGCAACGTAGCTGTTGCGTGTGACCGTGATGCCGCGATATTTTATGACAACAATGTACGTGCTGCTGGCAGATAATTCTTCACTTCAAGGATATTGTTTATAAACGGGGTAATCTTGCGAGCGATATTATGATCATTATTGTTTTTCTTTACTCTTGGAGATGGTGGAACAGCACCTTCATCATCGGATAAATTTTAAAGATTAGTTCATGATAAACAAATTACGTATTTCTTATTGTTAAAATATTTTTATACCCTGTACTTTAAACATGCTTTTCAACAGTTTATAAAATTTTCTCTTTTACAGTGTAACCATAAGTCATGGTTGCCTTGGATCAGCACAGTCACTATTGCTTGCCTTTTTAAATATTTTTTTACTATGTCTTCCTATGTGCAAATGTTCCTTATGATAAAATTAAGAATATGTGTTTGATTCGGGTGTAAATATTTTATGTGCGTGATTATTGTATTGGATAAAATTTATTTTCAACACTGAAATTTGTAAGCCGCGAAGAGCTAAACTTATGATGGAAATTTTAATTACAATTATAATATAAATACGTTATCTGCCAAGTGTCAAGTACATCAAACATACACTTAAACCATCTTCAACATTTTCCTCGTGCTGGTTTACGTCTTAACAGTTCCAGTTAAATATCTTCCGTAAAACTGTAGCTACAGATTTCACAGGGTTTCTGATTAAACGAAACTGTCCGTAATTATGTGCCGAAACAATCGTTTCCAGAAGGTTAGAAGTGAATCGTTTGTAAGAGTGAGATATTTTATATGCTATATGTTTCACCGTTATTTTGTTTCACTTGCCCCTCACCTAAACGTTTCAAGCATACATTATCATTGCAGGTAGGTGCATGACTTCTTGCAAAGGACGATCGTATGTTGTCAAGCTAGGACTGTGGTGGTGTAACGGATACTTGCCTCACATCGCATAAATTAGTTTGTACATACAATAAATAACTTAAAACAAAAATACATCATATTTACTCTTGGAAAAACACTGCACAACAGGGACTACTGACTAGTTTAGATCAGAATATTTCAATTTTCTATTTTAAAAGTTGTTACATTTCTATTCGAGCAACATAAATATATGAACAAAATCATTAATCAATCGTGATAATCTATTAATGTGTTTTGTTTTTACATAAATTTGGCCAGCACAAGGCCTCGGTACAGATACACGAAGTCAACGGGGTAGTAGTCATTCAGAGTCTGTTTCAGAAACCATCCTAGCAGTTGCCTGGAGTATTTTTGAAAACCCTGGAAAACTGACATTAGAATGGCCGGAGCCGGATACGAGGTGATAGTTTTACCACTGCTCCAGCGATAAATATATGAAAAGAGGTAAAGAGTAGGTACTATACCAAAGTAAATGTCATATCCTAACAGGGGTGGCCAGCCTTTTCATAGTTACGGCCAAAAATAAGTTTATTAGAATCATGACACGGGCCACCATAGAATACTTTTTAACAGAAAGACAACTTCTGGCTAACATTTTAATATGGTTATTTGTTTTCCGATTATTGAGACGTACATTTCTTTTTTAAAACAGAAAGAAAAACACATTTTATAATTAACTTGAGGTTATTTTCGGGAGGGGATTAAACTAACATATATTAAATTACTTGAAATATAAAATTTTACACACATTCAATAACGAGTATTTCTGTTTCTTGAAGAAAATTAGACAATAACTTCATTAAGAAGTAATTCCATTAAAAAAAAACGAGAAAATGGGATACCCGACTATTTATAATTAGTCTTATGAATACGGTAACAATTTTATTTCTGTGGCTAGAAGCGTTTCCAATTGTTTTTATCACGCATGTAAAAATTATATGCCTCAGTCTAGCTCTTTAAAATATGCGTACAGCGGATGAGATACTCGTCATTTTACTTAGGTTATTCGCGGTGAAGAATATTTTAGCATTTATTAAAGAAACTGAATAAACAAATGTGATTTTTTGCAACTAAAACACAATAAATAATTTAAAATAAGTAGTACTTACCTCACATCAGTCGTAACGTAGATGTTTGACAACTTCTTGCCAGCCATTTTACACCTTACTAAATCCATAATTCAATAATTCACAAGATTTTCAGTTTTTTTCCTCTGAAAATTTTCCAAACAACTTATTAACAGCCATAGATTATATCCTCCCAAAGAGCAATGTTTACATATAACTGTAGTTTGTTAAAAAAAAATATAGAGTATAGTTTTGTTTCAAACGTTCAAGTAATGTCTCAATTTAAAATGATATCATTCAAAATAACAACAAATAAATACCTACAACAAATTTTGAATTTACAAACGTGACAGAATTTTTAATGCATGAAAATTGTGATTTATCATAACTATTTACAGTTATGTTGACAGAAACTATTCAGAACTAAAGATATATGTGCATGAAGAGATAACACAATAACAAGATAAATTTACGCCTAAAATGGATAGAAGGACGAGATTCCTAATTTCTGAAGGGAATCTTTCATTATCTGGTCCATCCACCTCTTATGGTAATCGATCTGCATTCTTCCATTCTACTGTGCCCCATTCAACGTTATTGTCTTTGTTTGCAATATTGGTCCTGAGTTTAGTGAGCGTAGTCTGATTTGTGCTGATAACGAGACTTCAGTTTTCCGGATAAACCAGCCATCAAAGGTTGATGAACCACTGCCGACCTGCAGCCTACTCTTCGATTCACCCCAGCCTCGCTCGTCCCAAACAATAGATAGCTGGTTAACCTTGGGGCTTTGTAACCAGGAATAACAGAGGGAGACAATACACACATTTTTTTAAAAACCACAAAAACCTTTATATAATTTACTTTCACTATAAATTATCTCATGTTGATCATTTGGATAGTTTTTACTTCGGTTAGGTCACGAAAACAGTAAAAATGTGACTTAGACAAGCAATTATACAGAAACTGTGGTATTTAAAATATCTTGTCTGTGGGAAATAACAAATTTTAGCTGCAGAGCACCTTTAAACAGAGGTTAAGTGTACGTTGCGTGTGTTACTGCTTCAAAATATTGCAAGGCTGTGTGACACGAGAGATAAACGTACCACATTTTCACATAAAACTCTGGATTCTTTCTTCAACAAAAAGCAAAGCAGATAAAATATTTTGTTTTCTTATTTGTGATACAAAGAATACTAAATGGTTAGTTGCCGGTAAAAAAATGCAAGTTTCTTTTAAGATCATGCTATGTACGTTCACTTGACTGGAGTGAAGAGATTTGAGTTGGTCATAACAACTATGGTCTAAGAGCCAATGGATGGAGGTTGAATGATGATTTTATTACTTACATCATTCAACCCATGTGTATTTTTCGCTTGTGGGAAACGCAGTGGATGTTGTCGTTGACCAGCGAGTTTTCTCGGAGCTCTCAGGTTTCTCCCGCCTTTCTCATTCCATCGCTTTTCCATTGCAGGGCTTCATCATTTAATGTCACCCCTCAGGGCAATCAGATGCCTACGGGCATCCAGTCAAAAATCTGTACTCAGATTCCGATACCCTGCTCTCGGATACCCTCTCCATACAGTATTATCAGGGTCGCGAGGTTTTTAAACACGCTTTAAAAACATCCAGGCCCCCTCCTCTTCTCTTGTTACATACAACATAGATCATATTTATGTAGACGTTTTCACAATGGTTGAAGCAAGACATCTATACAGATTATTTTGAAACATTGTAAATTTTTTTTAAATCTTTAGTCTTGAGCGTCATACCCTATATCCTATATGATGCTAATAATTTTACAATTTCTCATACGATGCCTATTATGGCAATGTTTATAAAATACCACGTACTTAATTTGGTCTATACCCTTTTGAAACACAAAATAAAAATATTGTATACAGTTAATTGCTTTTAAAGATTAATTTACTTAATATAGTTTTAATGAAATTGTTGATACGCAACATTTACAAAGCTTCGCGAAAAACAGCATGATTTCCCCTGGAGAAATGTTTTATTTCATTGCAGGGATGTAGCCATGGAGTTGGAAGGGGGTGGTGGAGGTCACCTCCTTGTAATGTCCACATTGGCCATGCGTAGGAAAATAGCACAAAATCCACACACATAAAGTTGGGCTATATCCTATATCTTCTGTGTGTGCTCTGTGCACCAAGAGCAGACAATCTGAACGAGAATACCACTCGAACCATCATAACATTTTTAAAGTGGAAAAATATTTTACTGTTGCAAAACGATCGTTAGTACTTTTTATGTATGTGTCAAATTTTTTCTAATGTTTGTAAATTAAAATACTGTATAACAAAACAATTATCGCTGATTAGAAATACTGTAGTAATATTTTTGTAAGAAAAGGGTACTTCAATTTTGCCAATCATTAAGCAAATAGCCAAACAAAATGCATACACAGACGAGCCGTTTACTTAATTTGAGAGCCCTTATTAATTAGTTATTCTAAAATATTGAAAACAAAATTTCATTGCTTGACTTTCTTCATTTTTAATTGGTGCTGAGCCGATACCGATACTACCCAATACAAAAAATTCGTCCGGTATGTCAAGTATCTGAACCGGCCGAACCGATATTTTGACAAATAGATACTGAAAACCTATGCTTTTCCCAGGGACGTTTATTTGTATAAATAAAAATAAAACGTTAGGCCTGGATCAGTAGTAAGGAATTTTTACTCGTCACATTCCTAAATCCTGCCAATTTTAATAAATTTATCTTCACGACTGCGCCAAAAATTTATTCTTCGCGACATAAAGTGTAACCTACGAAACCATACTAGCGCGACTGACTTCAGTGAACAAAACTTATGATAATCGATTATTGTACTTAGATTGATGTCGCAAGCATTGTCACGAGCAGATAGTATATCGATAGGATCGAATGTGGCAGTAATGTTGATGCGCGCGTTTGTCGTGGGCTGGCTTTATCTAATATTTGAGTAAAAGCGAAAGTCAATGGTTTGTGATCAGTGAGTATCTTCAAAGTTCGGCCTTCTATAAGGTAACGAAAATGTTTAATAGCTAAGTAAATGGCAAGCAGTTCTCTGTCATAGGTGCTGTATCTTCGTTGACAGAGAAAGACTCCTTGAAAAAAACTTGGAGGTAGTTCTTCGCCATTTTCTGTTTGTTGTAATACTGCTCCCACTGCTGTTTCTGACGCGTCAGTTGTCATTTATTTCAGAGTTTTCAACAGATATTCGTTACATTCCTGGCAATTCTAATACCGTAGCAGATGCATTGTCTCACATACAAGAAATTTCGTTTCCCTCACCTTTGGATTATTACGAATTGTGTGTTCAATAAGACGACGAAGATTTACAGCATTCACTAAAAAATCCTTCGCTCCGCATGGTCAATATCAAACTACCAGAATCAGATAAGGAGATTTACTGTGAGACATCAAATAACGTCATCCGTCCTTAAATTCCAATTATACTACGACGCAAATTATTTGAAAGTATCCACAAATTCAATCATCCGGGTATTAAGGCTTCACAAAAATTTGTAACAAGTAAATATTTTTGGCCAAGAATGAATAAAGATGTTAGACTGTGGACAAAAACCTGCATCTTTTGTCAACAGAATAAAATAAATATACATACATAATCTGCGCTCTCCGTTTTCACAGTTCCTAACGAACGTTTTTCTCATGTGCATGCGGACATTGTAGGTCCACTACTGGTATGTGAAAGATTTCGTTACATATTTACTGCTATCGACCGTTACACAAGATGGTTTGAGGCCATTCCTATTGCAAACCAAGATGCCGAGACAGTTTCAACGGCTTTCATCACTTGTTGGGTTTCACGATTTGGCGTACCTCAAAAGATAACAACTTATCGAGGACGGCAATTTGAAAGCACACTTTTTCGTTCTCTCAAAAAAAATTCGGAATTAACACCGCCAAAACAACAGCATATCATCCTCAAACTAACGGGTTATTAGAACGTCAACATCGAACAATGAATGCAGCTCTCATGTGCCATTTACAACATCATACGTCATGGGTTCAAGCACATCCATTAGTTCTACTCGGCATGCTTTGTGCAGTAAAGGAAGATCTCAATCGATGCAGCGCCGAAATGCTCTATGGAACTACGATTCGCCTTCCAGGAGATTTTTTTAAATAGACAAATAATTCATATCACAGGGCCACACACACTACATAGTCTGTCACAAAACAATAATTCATGATTGACATAACCATGTCACATGTCCATACAACATTAAGTAAACAATACAACAAAACAATGATCGACATGATGATACACATATGAGAGTAAACACACATGAATATAATACTAAGCTAAAAATCACTAACGGCACAACTGCTACCGATGTCAACATTACAAAATACTACACACACAATGATGAACCTCACAATGATGGCAACAACATTATCAACATAAGAAACACAAAATAACACAGTTGTAGTTATAACAATGTGAGTCCAGTAAAACATAATCAGATAATTCCTTAAAACTATAGAGATGGAGGATCATTTATGAACTTTTGCCCCTTCCCGATATAGGCCGCAGGTCATACTCTCGTTCTGGTGGAGGCTGCTGGTCCTGGCGGGGGGAGGGCGCATTCAGTTTTCCAAGAAAGCTGCTTTGAGAGCCTCCATGTCGGCTGCGCTGGCCCTGTCGCCACTTGCTTCAATGGCAGCTAGGTTGGACTCGGATGTTCTGTCCCGATTTGTCATATAGGCCATACATAAGTTGGACCACTCATCCGAGTAGTCATCGTAGTCACGGTACTTGTTGGCAGCTATGTGGGGGCTCTTAGATACCGTGGATGTCTTGTAAACAATCGACATAAAAGTACCAAGACGCCCAAGGAAGCCATTGCCGACATCAGCTGCGTGGTTCTCCTTCCTCTTACCAGTTAGGTACACGGCTCCTTGGTGCCACACAGCTGGGTCCTTCTTCATTTCATTGACCATGGTGGGGATGGATACAAGGTCAGTTATGGCTGGGCAGAATGGTGCGAGGGATGGTTGACAAGACGGAACGCAGCAGCCTGTGCTATGGCAAGAGCATACTGGCCTGCTGGGAGAGCACTTAAATGTGCCTTAACAGTATCGTCCATGTTCATGTCAGTGCGCGTGTAGATCCTGTTCACTGATAACAGTCCATCGACACCACACAACTCCAATACTGTTCTTGTGCAAGCCCAGTGTCCCGCCATGTGCACCACAGTTACCCAGTCTTGAGCCTTATTCTGGGGATACAAGAGTCCTCTTACCTTCAGGGCAAAAGAGTGCATGCTGCCCTGACCAGTGTGGTGATTAGTTAATACAATAATATTTTTTACATAGAGTACACAAAATGAAAGTGTACTACACTTTCTTTTGTAGTTACATGTTTCACCTGTGCAACTGTCGCCTTTAATTTATCAAATTTTGTTTTAAAATAACATCTATCAGTGGAATGGTTATCTTTGTGACATATATCACAACTAAATTTGGGCTTAAATTTTCGGGCTGTTTTACCTTTCATATAACTGTAACAATCTCCTTTCACTAACTGAACTTCTGAGACCGCATCTAACAAATTTTTAAGAAAGGTAGCTTTACCATTGTGTAAAAACAACCTGACAACAAATTATTAAGCATTAGTGTGGTAAGATATCCTTCATCACAGGGAAGGCCCTAATACTTCTATCATCCTTATGCTAGCCATAACAAATTCTTTCATTGATTCCCCTGGACGTTGAAACATATCACATCTCCAACTTTCAAGTACTAAAGGTGAAATGAATAATTTCATGACTTGAGTTTTTAAATGTTTGAAAATCCTTATTAAAATTCATGGCCTGACAAACTTGACCCTGTAATTCTCCTGGAACATTAAACAGGAGAGCAGCAAATATAACCTGTCTTGAAACTAACTCAAGATCAACGATTTTAGCGATTTCTCCTGAAAACTTCACAATAGTATGAGGTGCAGTACATCCCAACACAGGTAATTTTAAGTTAGACGGAAGGGATCTGATGCCCTTTAAGATGTGTTGTCTTGGCTCACCAATGTCCTTCCCATCTATACTTGTGGCCTTGAAATAAACCCTTGTCTTGGCTCTTAGCTCTTCTAGCCCATCTCCTTCCTCTCTTTTCACCCCCAAGGATGTCAGGAGGTCAGAAAGCTGATCCTTGCACAATTTTTCAACCTACCAGTTGGTATTCCTGTAAACATTTTAATAAATATTAGCAAAAGTCAAATATAAGAAGGCAATATCCTGAAATAAACACACAATACTAGGAGAAAAATTTAAAACAAAAAAAAAACGAGCAGAGTGCGTAGCTTATCCTGTGAGACCACCAAGACCTTTCTGTGGCCAAATCATGATTGCAGAAACACTGGACTTAATCACCGCTCCCCTGATTTTTTCTTCGGTTTTCCATAACCTAAGCTAGGGAGTGTAAACCAAGTCAACAACCAAATATACATTATTTGTGTCTGAAACCTTTTAGTATGTGTGTTAAACAAAATATAGTAAATAAATATTGAGATATAAAAATATTTATATGTTCATTTTTATTTATATTTCTGTTCTTTCTGAAATATATATAAATACTATACAAACAACATTTTAAAAATTTACTCAGGTACAAAGGACTGCCGAAGCATGGCTAAGTATGCAATAAATATAAAATACAGCTGAAAATTATACCATCAATCAGAAACCGATAATTACATAAATATCATAATATTTATATCTCAGGTACATTCAACTGCCTAATCTTGACTAGATCTACAATGAGGCAGCTGGTAATAACAGCTTCTAGCAAAAATCTATAAATATATAACATGGTTTTCATCAATATTCATAACAAAATAACTTTCAATCTGTTCCAAATTTTAAGAGCTCACAAACATTTCTCTACCTACAATTGGCGAATGTTGGGGAAAGCATAAGATTTGAGATCAATTACATTTTGTTTAATTTCCTTGCCAACATGATTATTAATTTTAGGTTAATTTCCTTGTACACATAATCAGTAATTATTTAAGTTAATATCCTTGAAAACACGATTAATAATTTTGAGGTTAGTTGCCTTTCAAAATAATAAGTAATTTTAATTTCTTTGAAAACATGATTAGTAATTTTGAGGTTAATTTCCTTGCAATGTAATCGATAATTTTAATTTCCTTGAGAACATTATCAAAAATGGATACAAGCGCAGAAAACCCTACTACAAGAAACTTAAACTTCCTACCGCCAATCAAAAGGCATAACTAGGAAGCTTGAAGAAAAGACATAGTTCAATAACTATTAAATTAAAATTAATAACTACGCAACCTGCAACCCCTGACATAGTCATTATGGCATACCAATACTTAACTTAAAATAGCAGCATCATTCCCCAAGCCGGTCTCCCGAACCCAGTAAAAATCGCGTTATATATAGTCGTTTCCTCACTCCCCTACTCGATCAAGAAGGTGGTGGGATACCGATTTAAAGGAAAGTCAGCTGAAAAACCACATTGCCCATGGTGATAGGAGCTTAGAAAACAAGAAACTTCTCTAACATTATCCAGCAACACTGTTAAATTCCCTTCCTCTGCTGCATCGCCGTTTCCCTTCTCTGCCGACATCACAGCGCTAATTAAACAACACACAGTTGTATGCTTTGAACTGGGAACACTGAAGTACGTCTGTGATGGCACGTAATTTTCCCAACCTCTGTTCACAACTCATATCGAGGGAATCCGTGCCTTCGCACGGAAACACCAGATAAACATCCAATAAACTGTAAGTATGCACTAGGCGAAATCTGTCCATTTGTTTTTTACACTCGGGAAAATAATGCGTCGTAAACAGAAACGTTGACAGCAACCTGATGTCAAGTAGACACTGTTACAACAATTACAAACAATAATTCACTTTTTTCCTATCAAACATGGTAGATGCCTAGATCCTAGAATAACCGACATGGTCAACATAGTATAAGTAAATATCGATTTTGTTAACAAATCATTTACTTACTGGCTTCGTGCGCAGTTCGGCACATTCCTGCTCGCATCACTGCGCTCTGTACAAACACCTCAACTCACGTTTTTCACTAGGAGCAGATGAAGATGAAGCTGTATAAAATTAAAGGCGTTATATCCTAAAAAAAAAAAAAAAAAACTTGCAGAGAAACCAAATGTATTATGAATAATGTAACAACTATTGTAAGTAATAGTAAAAAGTAAGTAACAATATGCTGGTGCATCTCTTATTGCCCGTGCATCTCTCTCTCTCTCTCGGTGCTGGGGCATCTCATGGTGCTATGGCGTCTCTGTTGCTGTGGCATTTCTTGTTGCTGGGGCATTACTTGTTGCTGGGGCATTACTTGTTCCTGGGGCATTACTTGTTGCCGGGGCATTACTTTTTGCTGGGGCATTACTTGTTGCTGGGGCATCACTTGTTGCTGGGGCACTACTTGTTGCTGGGGCATCACTTGTTGCTGGGGCATGTCTTGTTGCTGGGGCGTCTCTTGTTGCTGGAGCATGTCTTGTTGCTGTGGCGGCGCTTGTTGCATGTCTTAATTGATTCGGCGTGTCTTGTAGCTGTGGCATCTCTTGGTGCTGCGTCGTGTCTTGTTGCTTGGGCATCTCTTGGTGCTGCGTCGTGTCTTGTTGCTTGGGCATCTCTTGGTGATGCGTCGTGTCTTGTTGCTTGGGCATCTCTTGGTGCTGCGTCGTGTCTTGTTGCTTGGGCATCTCTTGGTACTGAGGTATCTCTTGTTGCTGTGGCATCGGTTGTTGCTGTGGCATCGGTTGTTGCTGCGGCATCGGTTGTTGTGGCATAGGTTGTTGCTGTGGCATCGGTTGTTGTGGCATAGGTTGTTGCTGTGGCATTTGTTGTTGCTGTGGCATTTGTTGTTGCTGTGGCATCTGTTGTTGCTGTGGCATCGGTTGTTGTTGCTGCTGCGGCATCGGTTGTTGTTGCTGCTGCGGCATCGGTTGTTGTTGCTGCTGCTGCATCGGTTGTTGCTGCTGCTGCATCGGTTGTTGCTGCTGCTGCATCGGTTGTTGCTGCTGCTTCGGCATCGGTTGTTGCTGCTGCTGCTGTATCGGTTGTTGCTGCTGCTGCGGCATCGGTTGTTGCTGCTGCTGCTGCGGCATCGGTTGTTGCTGCTGCTGCGGCATCGGTTGTTGCTGCTG
>PNEQ01116029.1:0-25683 GCA_003012365.1 Medauroidea extradentata | reverse complement strand
GCGGCACTAGAGGTGAGTTCCTGTTGGTTTAGGGAAGGAGAGCGATCCTTTACCTATCTCCTGTCTCGCCTTACCCTAACCCTTCCACTCGTCTCTATTTCTGTATTGCTGTATTTCCTTGTTCTCTATTCTAATAAACTCTTGTTACCTTCCATCTCTGGCTTATTTATCTTCCCCTTCCCAGGCTAAACTGTAACAAGACGCAGAAGATTCCAGAAGAAGGGGGAAAGGAGTTAAGGGTGGTCAAGCTACGGCATGCAGATATGAAACTTGCAGCAATTCCTCTTCACACTATTTTGCTGTTCATTTTTCTACTCGTACAATTACAATTTTTCATGGAAAATTTTTGTGATTTTTGAGGTTCCCCAATAAACCCTTGCTATAACTGTGTTTATTCTATTGCCGTTGTCACTATTATGGGATTCTGCTTTACTTAGAAACAGTCCTCTGACGTGTCGTTTGTGGACCTGCAAACAAGCTATGTACTTTGTGTAATGTATTTTACAAGTGTCATTTCTTCGGGCTGGACCAGTGACAGGCATGTCTCGCTAGTCGAGCAACTGCCCCAAGCCTCACTCTTGTCTTCTGTCATACACAATGTGACTCTGCCCCGGAAGTGGGAACATGTAGTGGAATTTTATTTATGATTAGGATATATTTGATATAGAAATTTTTTACCAAGTATAAGATAACTATAAACCTATTGACTGGATTCAGTTTCTTGGACGTACTCCATTGCAAATTGAATGACTGTCAAAGAAAACTAAACAAATAAAAGAAAACCATAATATAAGCATTATTTGTTTAGTTTTCTTTGACAGTCATTCAATTTGCAATGGAGTACGTCCAAGAAACTGAATCCAGTCATGCACTCCCATTGCACAGTTCTTTCAAAGATCATATAAACCTATTGTTATATATTCTTAATTTCTAGAAGTATCATTCTCGTGGGTAATTTCATATTAATAATACAGTGTTAGTTGGTTAATATAATGCTAGAATTATATTTGTTTCTAAAATCATGAAAAGGAGATTATGATAAAAAACTGTTTACCACAAATCTTGGGATGAATATCGTAATGGATTTGTTAAAACAATAAAATGCCTTGCTTAAGAAAAAAAGACATGGTATAAGTTAATAATGCCTTAACAATGTGTAAGTCACCAGAGGGAACCATTTTGTCATCCAGTAGATTACATACATATGTAGTTTACTTGGCAATGAGGTTTTCACATTATGTGATGTATTTTACATCTTAATAATGAAACTAAAGAATAAGCATTGTGATCAACATTACAGTGGAGTCATGTTAATCTAAACCTCAAAAATGAGAATGTCGGATAATGCCAATTAGCGTGAGGAAAAACAATATGTAATGCAAAAAGAATTGTAATAATATTGTACTATATAATAATGCAGCAACAAAGTGCTAAACTTGACATATTATTGTATTAACAGTATTGTTATGTACAAGTTTATTATTTTGGACACAGCAAGGTTCGATGGAGAACTTGATAACTCATGTACACACAATGTACAATATTTTATTTAATTCTTATTATAATTAATATTCACATTTAATATTATTATTAATACCTAGTATTCATACTCATAATAAACAGTTAATCAGTGACTGTCCCTCTTACACAAAGTAGTCCTCAAGTTATGTCAGTCACTGTTCACTTAAAATGTCTTGTTTTATAACTCTCTGTAATTGCAATTAGAGACTAACCAGCTTGTCTGTATAACACATGGAAATGCACAGTCCAAACCCTCTCCAAGTCTTTCACCGCCATACACTCTTGCTGCACTCCTGCCATTTAATGTGTTTCTCCCGCGCCACTCCTTGTTGCTGACATTGTCTCCTGCACGACACGTCTTGCATACAGGCTGAGTGCTAAAATAATTAGTCTGCCCGGGCGCCACTGCCTCTATTTATCTCTCATCTTTTTATACATGGCCGCAATACTGCACAGATCATTCTTACATTCCTGTAATGACACAAGCTGACTCAAAGTTTTTAGTTTGGAGCAACATCAGTGATTGCCTGTGCACGTGCACTTCAAAGACAACATATTGGGATCAGTAGGTGGGTGCAAAATTTTTACTAATTTCACGCCGTACCTCCTCGGGTCCTAGTTCAAATTTTGATACACTAATGCACCAATAGGAGAGTTGACATTCATTTGTTGTAAACTGAATTTTTTAATTATGTACTAAACAGTGATCAGGTGTTGTTGAAATATATTGGGCAAATGATCGAGGTGACTGCCTAGGTAACTAGGTTAAGAGAAGTAGATTTAATTACATTTTAAATTAGTGGCCGATATGCAATGCTAGCGCTGCCTGCCCGCGCGCCGTGCGGCCAGCATGTACGTCACTCACCCCAGTAGTGCTTCAGTGCTCAACACAGCTGGTGGTGTTTCACGTGAGGAAGCTCCTCGGGAAGCTCCCTGTTTGGCACAGCTGGTCATTGTTTTTTCTGTTTACTGTAATTATTCTGTAACTTTATATTTAATTTTTTCATTGCTTCCTTCGCACACCCAGTCACGTGATCAGCATTGAGTTATTATAGCCGTTATGATCCGTCTTCAATTTAACATTTGACCGCCAGTTTAGGCATTCGGCTCGTAGACCACGTGTTTGTGGGTTACTTAATTTAAAAACTCTCCGTACGTATTAAATAGTTGCAGTTTATTTTAAAATGCTGTGTGAGCGCTGAAGAAAGTAGCGCGTGGCCATGACTGTGTAACGACGTGTATGTATTGTGTCGTGACCAAGTAAAGACGTGAAACATATTGCAGATTTCTTTTATTTCACAAGAGCGAGGGTGTGTAGGGTGATGCATCAGAGGCACGTTCCTGTTCGAAACAGGGAGTGGAAGAAGGTAAATCGACACTATCCTGGGGGAGGGGGGTGGGAGACAGTCACGTGGTTCCTAGATGCCCTGAGATGCGTACTCTCACCTCAGCTGTCCATATAGCTGAGTGGCGCACAGCATCGTCATTTTCCTAAAAACAAACACCTCTCCTCAGGACAGAAAAGTGTCAACGTTTTGCAGTGTTTGTTCCGTATGTAGTTTCTTAGTGTTGTATATTTTGTTTGATAGCTCATGTAATGCCTCCTTGTGGATGTTGAGAACTGATGCGAGATCTACACATTACATATGATTAAATTTATTATTATTAATTAAGTAATATTGCTCACTATCTATCCACCACATCATTAAATCTATCCCTAACCTCTCTCAGTATATTTATATACTCCCAGTATTCCACACAATATACACTACAAAAACAAATGTTGGTGAAACATACAGGTTTTGATTGAATTGTCAGCAGGTTTTTGGCCCCATTGTTCATTTTGATGTTTCAGACAACAATGCATCCTACTTCTTCAAGGTCAGTTATTCACAGCAGAACGTAACTCAGAAGCCAAACACATGAAAACAAAATATATTTGAATTTCACATGTCATTGAGCATGATACATTTTATAAAACTTTTATTGTACTCACTTATTTAGTATTCAGCATGCAAAAAAACTCTGTAAAGCGTATGCAAAATGTACGTAAAATGTGTACTAAACTGTTTTTTTGTACTTTGATATTTTGTTTCAGGATGATGTTCTAGATATGGTACTAGGTGGTGATGAGGAGTCAAAAGAAGTCATATTAGTGAGTATGAAGTTTGTTATATTAGAGATAGTGAAAAATTTGTAGTTCTTAAGCAATGGAATTATACTTTTTTTAACATAATTTTTAATCGGCTCATAAATATTTAAATAGAATTCTTATTACCAAAATTGGTTTTTAATTTAAAAAGTGTGTTTCAGAAAAAAACTTTTTGAATGTCTTACAAATTGAAATGCCTGCAAAGTAAAGAAATATAGCTGTACAATTATGTAAAATATAAGTTGATTACAAGTGTCTTACTGGAAGTGAGTAAACATTTTTGGTTTCACAAAATACTACATTGTTTATTTTCCAAGCGTAGTAATTTTTTTTCCCTTCTTTCACAGGCAGTAACAAAAGCATATTTCTCAGGGGATGATGTGTATGTAGATGTGAAGGACCACAACTGGATTTCTAGACTGGAATTACTACATCGGGGCAAGATAATTGCGTATCATCCGTATAACAAAAGGAAGATACGTTTAGCTGCAGTGGATTGATGTTAGCCTGTGCTGCATAATTGTGTATTGCACAGCGTTCTGCCAGTTCCTATTATTTTTCTTGCATTTATGGCACAGGAAGAAAGTATGAAGACAGTTATAAAATTATGTAATCACATTTTCTTTTAGGTTTGTGTACTTTTTTATTAGAAATATTAGTTTCCCTTTTATTTAGGTGCAAATATGTCTTCCAAATGCTTCTTTGATTACTAAGTACTTTCTGGGTAGTCCAAAATTAAGTACAATTACCCAGAAGCCATACAAAAAAATTACTTGGCAAACATGGGCAAGGCATACAGTGAGGTAAAGATGAGTAAGAATGATGGAGAGAGGGGTAGGAGGTTTCAATCATTTTGGCTCCCTGCTCTTTTCGATACTTTTTTATGTACCATTTTAGCATTCAGGAACATCAAGCACATATAATTACAAATTATATTTTTCAGATGTCTTAAATGATTTCCTTTGGAAGATAATCATTGTACTGGGAGACAAAAATATTTTCTTTTGCATTTGAGTTCAAAAAAATTTTATGGATATTACATCTTGGTACAAATTAAAATACGGTATTCATTAAATATACTTTTATAGGTATCATTACCAAATAGTAGAACCCTGTTATAGTGTTCCCACTTATAACGTTTTCCTGGTTATAATGCTACCTTCATTTTGTCCCTAAAACTGATTTCTAATAGAAAATTACCCTGTTATAATGTTTTCCCATTTATAATGTAAACATTTTTTCAGTCCCTTGAGAAACATTATAACAGGGTTCTACTGAACTTTTTAAAACGATTAAGACTTAAATTTTAAATATGTGTATCAGTATTTTGTGTATAAAACATCTGTAAAATGCTCTTATTTTAGTTTTTCAGTATCTAGATCATCAGTGAATGATGCTTATACATGCAGAGTACACAATGAATTTAGTCTATTCTGTGTAACTATCTTTTGCAAGTAGCTTTTCAGCATTCAGAATATGGAGAAAGAAAGTTAGGCTGTTGCAGATTTAAATTGTGTGCCAAGATGAGTGGAGAAATTCCTCCAACTCGGGGAAAAAGTCATTGTCTAAGGGTTCATGTGTGTGTCTCAAATGCCTCACATGTTAAATTTATTGTTATTTTACAGTTTAGGAAGAACTTTCTTATTGATTTAACTTGATAATGCAAATTAACTGACAATGAGCAACCTCATATATTCAAAGATTATTTTATTCAGAAAGAAATTATGATTATTGTAATTTATAGTAATCTTGTCTACTTTTTTTTTTCCATAAAATATCGAAGTTAACTTATAAAACTGTGAATTTGCAATTTTCGTGTCTTAAGTTTAACTACGAAAAAGACACAACAGCACAACCAATTTTCTGTTACTGAAACTGTGGTGATATTAGAATGTATCATGAATGAAAAAACATTAATGTTTCAAGTCCTTCTGTGAATTTTTGGATGGTGAAAACTAGAAATTTTCCATTTTTTAACTAGCTGTACCTCCAGTGGGGAACAGAGAAAAAATATGAAACACTTTTATATGGTACCAACGTAGAAAAAACCTTGTATTACAAGTTAAGGGGGAAAATAGTCGAAAGTTAAGAAAAAAACTCTTAATTTTGTTTTATGAAGGATAATTTAGAGTATTTCAGATGTAATTTGCTGCTAAACTTTAGTGAAATGTAAAGAAATTAACTCCAGTAAATGCACTGAAGATAAGTATAAAGTCTTTTTATTTCAGGTTCCAATACTACACACAACACAGTATGTATGTCTGGAGTTGCTGTTAAAAACAATTGAATCGGTGTTTATTGAAAGGGCGTAATCAACATTTTTGCCAATTTCACTTTTCTGTCAAATTGTGTTCCTTATGGATAGAGGCAACTATTGCTGTTGAAAGGGCGTCTGTGCTATTGATCTTTATATGTGAAAACCAGTTCCAAAGATTTTGGTTTTGTTTAAAAGGGTGGGCGTGTGTCACCTATGCCTGTTCAAAATAATTTCACACTTTAACAGAAATATCTATGGAATTTAAGTTGAATAAAAGAAACTAAACATAACCTCTAAGAAACAGAACACAATTTATACCATGAAAAAACTGTTTGCTGCTGTTGTTTCTGTATTCTTAGATTTGTAAAAATTAAATGACAATGGAAAATGAAACTATTCCCAGTCCCCGCAAAATGAAAGTATGAGATCCTTCATATAAGAATAAGATCAAAGAAATTCTAAACATAACAGTTATTTTTTTACATACAGTACGCCTATTGCGGATGTTTCAAATGGAAATTCTTTGCTCTTCAGAGACTTCTTTCTGGCCAGATTTGAGATTGATATGTAAATACTAAGTATGGGCTGGATTTCAAGTTGAATTTCCGAAATTTCATTATTTATCAGTCATTTAGGTACTGGTAGAAAGCTATTCTTTCATCCAGAAGATATTTGTTGGCTTTATATGCCATTTTTTGAGCCTGTTTGTACTCGATATTAAGGCCTTTTGGAATGATTCAATTAGTGTGACAATTACACAGAATAGTCAAGTTGTTGGAGCACTTAGCTAATAGTAACATTTTCTTTTATAGATTTAGGGTCCATGTCAGGTATTGATGTGATCTTAGAATGATTATTGCAATGGGTTCGTATTATAAACTGCATGCGCCCACAGTGGCGCATGTCCAAAAAAACTTATAATTATAATACGAACCCACTGCAAGAATCGTTCAAAGATTACATCAAAGAAGCTCATAGAACAGGACAATTGTACATAAATGACAAAGGAAATTAAGATCCACACAAAAATCCTGGATTCATTTGCAGGCTTCCTTTAAAATTATATACATGTATGCATATAATATATAAATAATATTTCAATAGTGATTATGAAGGTAAAGACGATTAAAAAGGTCAAAAGTATTGCTAACAGATATGTACATTTATGTAAGGGCACAGGCAGATAATACCGATTCAATTGAGGCAAGGTTTTGTGTTTTGAATTAGATATTTGTAGCTATTTCTTCAAATTTAACACATTTCAACTAATTTCTGATAAATAAACTGATTTTTTGGGACATTGTAAGGCAGGTAGACACCCCCATAAAAAAAGGGAGAGGCCTAGAAGTATTATTCTCACAAAAGTGTGCTTGGATACAAAACGAGAATCGTCTACTTAGTCAATTTTTATTGAATCTCTCAATCTTCTTGCAGAATAAATAATTAGAATTTTTTATTCAATGATCTTGTATTGCATTTGCAATTGGTTGTAACTCTAATATCTTAGATTTTGGATTATGGGAAATAATTACAATATTTGTGTTGGTTAGTGATTGTACAGTGTTAGGTTGTAGAAACACATTTTAGCCATGCAACTATTATCATAATTATACCTTGTTTGAAATAACTAAAATTTAACTATTTATAATTCAAGTAACTGATATTTCAGATGTTGGCAATAAATATCACTACCATATTTACTTGTGTATGGTGCACACTTTTATTCCTAAACAACTGATAAAATTCAGGGGTGCTCACTATACATAGAAAAAAGAGAGAAAAAAAACCTAGAAAAAAGGTGGCGAAGGGAAAAGAATGTGGGCAGGCTGTGTTGTAGACATTAACTGGTGGGTGTCAAGAGTGGGAGGCTGCCCTTCTCATGATCAGCTATCTTTCCTTGTGGAAAGAAAGGAAGAAAATGGGAGACACTGTTCTTTTTTTTTCCCCCGGGAGAGGGAAGGCAAGGCAGGGTGGTGCTTGGGGCCCTGTGCTTGTAGCCATCCCCAGCCGCAGTCCTGAGTCTTTCTTTCTCCTCAGCTCTGGCTTGAGAGTAAATAAAAAAGACAAACTTGCTTTGCTATCATGACTCGTCATATCGTTGGGGAGGGGGATGCTGGAAGCGACAGACAGCACATCAAGAGAGGGGAAGGGGGAGTATTGTACAGACACACATGCATGATCTGGCTGTAGGCAGATAGCAAGCGACCTTGGCAATTAAGGTTGTAGTTCACCTTAGTTTTCAACTTTTTTTTTAATACAGTAAACTCCCGTTGATGGCGGGATCGGGATTGAATATATCGCAGGTCAAACCATGTCACCCGATCAAAAATTAACAATTGAGTAATAAATAAATGGCTGAGAGTCAACAATGGTGATTTTGTGTTGTAACTCTCAAACTAAGCATCGGGCGGAAAAAATGCTAGGTGTAGAAAATGTCCACAATAATATTCTTAACAAGATATCCCCATACATTATTTCTCTAACTTGTACAGGTTTTGAGTTATCGGACAGGAGACTCGAGATAATCCACCGTCCAGCTCAACTCAGCTGGGTATTGAATTCAGTATTTGCTGAAGGCAAGCGCTCTGCCTCTGGCCGCTTGGGCTAGACCGCCGCTGCTGGGAGGGGCGGGGCGAGACGAGAATACCCGACCAAGACACCTGGCTAGCCGGAAGGGGTGGAATACAAGCGCTAGTAATGACAATTGTAATGTGTTAGTCGGAAGGGGGGAAGTCGCGTGGCCCGAGTATTTCAGTAATTTCCCGGCTGCAAACTTCTCGTGGTCGCGTGTGTTGATGAGAGGAAACGAGTCATTGTTGACCTTGAGTTACTGAAACCTTGATTTTACTGTCAGTTTTGTTCGTGCATGGTACGGTGTCACAAACGAAAAACTCATTCTATATCAGATAAACTTGAAATCAATGAGCGTGTGAAAAAAGGTGTGACGAAAGCGAGCATAACACATGAGTGTGGTATTTCTGAAGGTACAATCAGAGGGTGGATGATAGAGGAACAGAAACTAAGCATTTTTTTTTTACTAACTAAGAAAATATATAATTTTTTTTATTTATATATGTCAAATTATAGCCTATAACATTGTTATACAATGTGAATTTTTTCGGTTTGGTATGTCATTTGGTTTTAGTGGGGTACATTAAACAGTAAAGTGTAAATTTTGATGTTTGTCTCCTTACACAAAAACCATGAGAGATACACAAATTTCCTAAAAGGAAAATTTAATCACAATTTATGTCTAAAATAACAAAAAAGATATCTGCCACATATACATATATATATATATATATATATATATATATATATTTAGTATGTATTTTATGTCATTGAAATGTTAATTCTAAATAAAAAATTTTATATTCACGAGTAAAGATTACCTACTGATGTAAAGTGCAAATGTTATAATATGCAATTATTGTGATTTTAAATTGTACTATGACTACTTCAGTATCCCTTGTCTACTTGACAATAAATGGGATCAAAAGAAGGCTAAATAAATGAAATGAAATAACAGTAGCGCCAATAAACACAATATTCACAGTAACTTGGTGAACTGTAGCCAATCAACAAGGGTTCAAGTTTCCAGGCGAGTGTCCAGACCTGTTCTTCTACGGCCGATTTTTTTTTTCCTAACCTACCATAACTACTGTGTTATGTTGGAGGCCCGGGGAATGTGGTCGTGGAGAATTAAATGTTGTGTGGCTGCCAATAGCGTTGACTATAGTGGATTGTCTTTCTACAGATTTCCAGCAGACGCAGAAAGGTAATATTATAATCATTACTTTTAGTCTATATAAAAAAATATACAATCTGTTTTATTTATTCAAAGACATATCTTTAATGAGATATCTGCACGTGGGTAGGTAGTTTATGTTAGACGATGTGTTGTTCATTGTCAGTATCGCATCGATGACAATATTATGTATTGCACTTCTATGATTAGTTGTTTTTGGGCCTCTGAGTAGTGTTTTGTTTTCTGTGTTTGTAATATGGCAGATGCAAGTTTATATTAAAAACGACGTATTTTTTGCTTTTCTTCAACAAAAATCAAACGTACTCTGTTAGTAGAAAATATAACAGGTTATGGGCACAGTTTTCGTGGAAACTGAAAGGATGCCGAAAAAGTTTTAAAATGTGGAAGATATTACGCAATTCGTAAGTATACTGTTTATTTTATTTCACGTGTGTACAAAAAAAAATCATGTGTGCAGTAAGTGACGAATTTAAAATTCCAAAATTAAACGGAGGCAATTATTTTGTATGGTCTATACGAGCGAAAGCCGCGCTCGTTTCCAAAAAACTATGGAGTGCCATTATGCCGGGGTATGTAGACAAAGACGGAAATGGGTTAACATCCCTAAATGCAAACCAAGAAGCAACAAACGACTCAGCCTCGCCTTCTTAATTCTCATTGTCAGTGACGAATTTGTAGAAGACCTCAGGGCGTGTACAAGTGCGAAGGAGGCATGGACAACCTTAGAGGTTATGCACACAACGTTCAGCCTGTTTCACACCACCACCCTCGTATTGGAGTATGTAAATTTTCATAAGGACGACGACATGACAATACACGAATATTTGTCAGCGAAAGGAGAGTTAGCCATAAAAATCCAGTCAGGGGGCATTGAATTCACGGATAAACAAAAGGCAGCATTCCTGCTCACAGGCCTACCATTTCCGAAATACGAAGGGCTTGTCAGGAGTATTGAAAGGGAGGGTGACACCAGTGTCCTAGCTACCACAATAATAAAGGCGAAGTTGCTTCTAGAAGAGAAACGGATGAAAAAAGAGGATGAGGCGAAATACAGAGCGGAAGCAGGGAAAGCATTAACTGTCCATGAAAATGTACAAAAATTCAAATTCGACCCGAATTACTCATTCAATAAGTCAACGTACAGACAGAGGAAACCTACATAAAAATGTAGTGTGCTTTGCATGTAATGAGAGCGGCCACATTTCTAGAAACTGCCCTCGGTTCACAAAATAACGTGACCGTACAGCAAGCCACGGAAGGGATCTGTTGTGGTTGCAAACTATATGGCTCTTAAGGTAGTACATGGGATGTGCAACAAATCTCAACCAAGAACAAATGGCAGCCGTTCATCCCAGTGGCTTGTGGATAGCGCTGCATCACACCACATGTCACCGCACAGAGATTTGTTCAAAACTTTAGAAGAGGCAACTGGTAGTGTTTCCCAGGCTAATGACTCTCCTCTAAGAGTAGAAGGATATGGAACTGTAGAGGTAAAATTATTGGATGAATATGGTGGGTGGACCTTGTGTTTCTCTGGTGTCTTGTACGTTCCCAGTATGAGTGATAACCTCCTGTCGGGTCGGCAACTTGACAAAAAGGGGCTAACGTTAGTAATAAAGGAAGGCTGTATTCATGCAATGCGTGGAAAAGACGAAGAAGTGTTCAGAGCATTTGTGGATGACGACGGGAGTGGGATGTATATTATTGAAAATGCACTCAAGAAACCACTGCAGCTACAAGGAAGACAGGAGCCCAATTGTGGCACAGAAGGTTTGGTCATATGAAAAAGTTACCAGACAGTGAAGTGATAGGGAGCGTGGGTTCAGAAGGTTGTGAAGTGTGTTTCCAAGGAAAAATTAAAAGGAAGCCATTTCCCATGAGCCACAACCGAGCCAGCGAGGTGCTAGACATAGTGCATAGTGACGTGGTTTGTCAAATCCAGCCCGAGTCGATTGGCGGAGCAAGAAACTTTGTAACCTTTACAGACGACTTCTCCAGATATACGGAAGTTGTGCCAATCAAGAAAAAGAATGAATTCTTTTAACAATTCAGGAATTTCAAGTGTCGTGTGGAACTCCTTCAAGGCAAGAAAATCAAAGCCCTGCAGACTGATGGAGGGGGCGAGTACTGCAGTAACGAATTTGAAAACTACTTAAAGGAAGCTGGTATAAGACATAGAGTGTCGGCAGCATACACTCCACAACAGAATGGTAGGTCTGAGCAGGTAAACCAAACCTTGATGAACATTGTGTGATGCCTGTTAATTCAGTCAGGTATGCCCACTAAGTTCTGGGCTGAAGCCCTCAATACTGCCTGCACCCTCAAGAATCTGTGCCCTTCCAAGGCTGTGGATGGAGCTGTCCCATATGAGCTATGGTTCAAGAGAAAACTGAATGAAGAGGATCTGAAACGTTTGAAGGTGTTTGGCTGCTCAGCATGGTATGCAAACCAAAGCAAAACCAAGCTTGGAGTGAGAGACAAGGAAGCAGTTTTCCTCGGGTACAAAGAAGACATGAAGGTGTATCGTCTTTGGGACACAAAAGATAGGAGAATTACCTTCTCCAGAGATATATCCTTTAAGGAAGATGTGTTTCCATTTAAATCAAACTCCACTTTGATAAGCCCAGCAGACAAGCAAACAGAAGATGTAATATTCTCTGTATTTGAAGAGGTGAAAGCCGATCAAATGGGTGAAGATTGTGTACTAGCTTCCTCAGAAATGTCCAGCAAAAAAATAAAGGGGCTCCGTTTGTGAGTAGACCAGAGCGAATAAGGAAGCCGAAATTGTGTGGATGATGCAAGTGAATGGATTACAGCAATGGAAGCAGAAATTGGCAAATTGGGTGAAAGTGGCTGCTGGAAACTTTTCTGCAGGCCGAAGAACGCAAATGTAATTGGCTCAAAATGGGTTTTCAGGATTAAGAAGAATGAAAAGGGGGACATTGAAAGGTATAAGGCTCGGCTTGTTGCCCAAGGATTCAGCCAAATCCCAGGACACGATTACGATGAGACGTACAGCCCTGTAGTCAGGATGGAGACTGTTCGCCTGCTGACAGCTGTGTCTGTTGAGAAAAATTGGTTTCAAGAGCACTGGGATGTAATGTCTGCCTACCTTCACAGCCCATTGTAGGAGGAGGTCTTCATGGAACAACCTAATGGTTTTGAAAAAGGGGATAAGAGAGAATACGTATGGCAGCTTCAGAAAAGTCTCTACGGACTACATCAAGCGAGTCGTGACTGAAACAAGTTTCTTGACACACACCTGAGAAGTTATGGACTTCATCAATCAAAAAATGACCCATGTGTGTACTTTGACCCAAATGGTGATCTAATTGTGGGAGTGTATGTGGATGATCTACCAGTGTAGGGGGCAAGGAGAAAAGACACCCTTCGAAACTACTTGGAAAGCAAAATGGAAATCAGATCGCTTGGTCAAATGTCACACCTTCTATCAATGGGTATCAGTAGGCCAAATCAATCATCGCTACAGGTGGGCCAACATAGACACATCAAGGGATTACTGCAGGAGTTCCGTATGGATATGGCAAAAGGGGTGACATCACCACTGGAACTCAAACCTATTGATGAAGATGAACCCAGCGCACCTTTCTCCGAGAATATATATCGACGAGCCACTGGAAGCTTGCTTTATCTGGCCAACTCGACCTGACCAGACCTGTCACATGCTGTTAGCAGACAGTGCCAGTATAACAGCAAACCTACAGTTGGACGCTGGAAGGAGGTCCAGCACATACTTCGATATTTGAAGCACACCGAAAATTATTGTCTCACCTACGAGAAGCAGGGGAAGACATTGGAAGTGTACGTAGATGCTGACTGGGGCAGAGATATAAAGGACAGGAAGTGTCGCCGAAGGGGGGGGGGGGATTGCACATAGACAGGAAAGTATTTTTGAGGTGGAGAGTCCGAGATTTGATTTTAGTATGGCGCCATCCCAGCATGCCCGGCTGGGAACGGGGTAGAACACAGGTGATCTCAGGGCGGATGGTTCCTTGGCTAATTAATTACGCTACCCCCTGGCGGTGAGTTAGAGACAGAAAAACTTACAATTTACAGGGCTCTTAGGAGACAGACTGTTCACACAATTTACGGGGAAATCCTTAGATTTATTTATGGCGGAAACACGTTACACACACACACACACACAACCGAACACTTGAGTACTTGCCAGTCTTCACGGGTACGGGCCGCGAGTGCGTGCACGTAACGGAGATGAAACTTTGAGAAGAAACTTGTAGACACAGAAAAACGTTGGCCGCGCGAGCTGGGCAGCTCGACTTGGAAGCGAACACACGGCGCGATTCGCGAGAGGCCCCAGAGGCCCGCGAGACCGCCCGGCGAAACACAACTTGAAGCTAGCTCTTGTGGGGGGCTAGCGCTTAACCACTCGGAGTCGGCTGGTACCGTAAGTGTTACAATTACAATCTTCCATGCACAGGACACAGTGTGGAGGACGAATGACCAGGATAGTGCGTAAAGTTAACAATAATTAGAGAATAGGTTCCGGGTGGAAAAACTACAAAACAGTGACTCGAAAACTCAGTTAGCAAAAACGGATCTGCGACTTACCCCGGTCAGCACGTCGTAATGACAAGCCGAGCCAACATGGCGGTTGAGCCCACGCGCCGGCCAGACCGACGCTTGGGGTCAACTCATGTACTCTTCTTAAAAACTAGAACACACAAACAATTCACAGCATGCCAGAAAATAACTATAATTTATGTTAAGAATTTAGAACCTAAAATAAAGTGTTTATCATATACCTGGGTGTGACGTGGGAGCGGGGTGGAAAGAATTACGTAACCCTAAACAAACATTAATAAATTATAAGGACTCGCTGTATGGCCCTGAAAAAATAAACAAAACACTAGGGAACCTGAAGGAACAGTACTTGGCTTTACTTTACGTAACTTTTGTGTCTCAAAGGAAGCTTCCCCAGAGCTCGGCAAGCAAGGGGGCGGGTTGCTCCGGGAAGAGCCGGGCCTACGGCCGGCTGTTCCATCTAGCATCCAGCGAGTTTGTCACACACAAAAATAAACACCCCCCCCCCCAAGTCTGTCTCACAGGCTGCTCCCTTTCAAGAGCATATATTTCACCCATGCCTTAGCTTGACGACCGGCCGGCTCACACACACCTTTTAATATGAAAACACTGCACTGTGAGGAAAACAGTGGTGTTGGCCATATGGGGGGGGGGTCGAGGTGGAACAGGCCTCCGGCGTGTGGCTGCTGCTCGGGCGGACGTATGTTATGGTTTGGGCTAGGTGTGCCAGGAAGTACGACGTCAAACGCCCCCCCTTCGGAAGCCCGAACCTGACCACGTCCGCCGCTGCTCGCTGACTGCTTCCCTTGGTTCCCGAACTCCATCCTCCGCAGTGCAGCAGGCAGGTGCGCGGGACGGTTGGTCGGCCCCTGCGTGCCGTCTACTCTCCATTGTCTGCTCGGCCGGCGGCGTCTCTGCATCGCCCCCGCGTCGGCCCCGCCACCCCCCTTCTCCCCCCCTTCCGGCGGTGATGCGTCTCCGACAAGACGGCGGGCGGGCAGAAGAGGGGCCACACCTTGGTCGGGCCGCCGGCGCTGGGGGCGGGTCTCCGACGTTTCTGCGGTGTGGGGCGCCGCCGATGCCTCCCCTGGCGAGAAGCGGCGGGGCGGACGCCTCACTCGCCGGGAGCGTCGTGTCGTCTCGTCCGGTGGTTCGTCTCGCACTGTGATCTCTTCACTTCTCTGGTGTTCTGCCGGTGGTGTTCCCCTTCGCCTCCGCCCCCGGCGTCTCGGCGCCTCTTCCTCGGGGGGTTCCTCGTCAGTGACGCTGAACGTGGCGCCGGCTAGCGACACTTCCGGTCCCTATCCGCGGTGCAGTGCGCGTTCGCCGACGGCTATGTGGTCGTCGGGTTCCTCTATGAGCGGCATGCCCAGCGTCTGGGCGCTTCGCATCGTGGGAAACATCCAGGCATACAGGCGGTCAAAATAGGAGGGCGTGTCGGGGTAGTCCTCTCGCCTTCCCGGGTCTGTCTCGGGTTCCGTCTGCGCCGGAGTCGGCGGGGGGTTCGCGGCATCTGCTGTTGGGGTGGCGACTTCGGGGGGCGGCATCTCCACTCCCTCTTCCTCCACCACAGGTTGAATACTCACCTGCCGCAGGTCGTCCCGATGTATTCTTAGATATCTCCTCCCCGTGGTGCGCACCGCATAGGTCATGTTGCCCAGCCGCGCCTGCACGGTGTAAGGGCCCACCCTTTTTTGCACTAGCCCCGCACAGAAATTCTTTAGGGCCGCCGATTGTGGGTGATTGTGGGCGTAGACCTTGTCCCCCGGCTTGAGTCGTGCAGGGGTTTGTTCCGCCGTGGGAGTTATTTTGGTGGCGTATTCAGCCTGATGTTGTCACGCTGTTGCCACTTCGGCCGTGCGGTCGCGGTGCTCGTTCCTTGGAGGGGGCTCGCCCGGCTAGGGCAGGTGTCGTCCTTGAGCTAGGGCCGCGCGGGGGGCAGCGTTTACCCGGTTCCTCAAGCAAAACAAGGCTTCGGGCACATATAGGTCCCACTGAGTGTGGTCTTGTCCCACTCGCAAGCGTAACTGCTCCTTCAAGTCTTGGTTGCGACGTTCCGTGGGATTGGCGCGTGGGTGGTACACAGGAGTTAGTCTATGTTGTAGGCTGAACTCGGCACATCAGTCTCTCCACCGGCATCCCACGAACTGACTGCCGTTGTCGGACAGTATGGATGTCGGAAATCCCCACCTCGGAAAAAATTCCTTCTCCAGTGTTGCGCAGATCGTGGCTGTGCGCGTATTGCTGACCGCATATGCCTCCGTCCAGCGGCTAAAAGGGTCGGCGACCACAAATAAAAATCTCTTCCCTCGTGCTGTCCGGGGGTAGGGTCCCATCATGTCAATCGCTAAGTCGTGGAACGGTGCCTGGGGGTGGCGGGGGATTTGCTGTTCGGTCCCGTCGCTCCTGCGCGCTTATTTGCAGTGTATAGCATTTGGCTATAGAAAGATTAGTTTTAGTATGCTAATTATGATACCTATGTACTTAATTATTTTCTTTTAACACTTTCTTTTCAGGTTATATTGTCTTTGAGATTACTTGTTTTTGTCATGATATTTAATGTAACTTAAATTCCCTTTGGATAGCTAAGTTAGTTAATGAATGCTCCTGCCTAGTTAGCTTTGGTGCTTTATTTATTCATATTTTTTTATTTAAGGCTAGGACTCACATCTAAAATTGTAATTTTATTTTTAATTTCTTTTATTTTGAATTATGTATTTCTTTTGTTTTCTTTTTCGTGTTTTGAGTCGTCTCGCGATTTGGTTTTCATACTCTCAAACCCCAGTAAAACCTCAATAGGTATGCAAAAGGGGCTGTGTTAAGCCTAAAGCGTGGGGGGGGGGGGTCGGAGATTAGGAAAGTTTTTGGCCAGCTTCGATGCCGGAATGACGCGATTTTTTTCGCGCATCGCTAGCTTCGTTAAAACTAGTGCCATCCTAACAATTTTTGTTGGTTTTTTGAAGGTCAAAAACGTAAGTGAAGGCCAGGATGGCCGTGGGCATATTTAGAAGAGTCCACGAGACCTCTAATAATTTATATGAGTGAACAAGAAAGAATCTGCTGACCCTGGTATGACGCCATCGCCACTTTCGGACGTAAGTGAGGACTGGTATGACGCCGATCTTTCATACAACTTTAGATGTGTAAAACTATTTTCTACCTGCTAAATTTATGTTTTTTTTCTTTCTCGGACTTTTGGAATTCCCGTATTATAAAGATTTTAGATTTCTTTTGGAATGGCTATCAAAATATTCTCATCAGTCTTGAGTTTTTCCTAGAAGCTCTTTGCCTACCACTCGGGAGAGTTAGCCGCGGACAATTTTAATATTTATCTAGCCAAGTTATAATGTGTGTTTGAAGCTATATAAGAACATTGAGTAGCCAGACGGACGATCGCAGTAATGAAATTTTATTTGCCTAATTAATTACGTTATTTGCCAGCAATTATCGATTTTAATTGATTGGTCTTGATGTAATATAAATATTTTGCAACATATATGTATATATATATTTTTTTTTTAATTTTCGTGAAGCATTTTTTTAAAGCTAGTTATGATTTGTCAAGGATGTGGTAATATGAAATTAAGGCTCATAACTACCTTACTCTACTTATGTTTTGTCAGCTAAATAAATTATTTTTCAGTATGTTTCATGATCCCAGAATCCTAAATAAATTAATGATTTAAAATTTTAGACACTGAATGAATTACTTCTGGTTGTTTAGATTGGTTGAGGTCTTTAAGTAATTTTTATTCCAAGGTTCTTGTTGGCATAAGTGTTCTGCACATGTACCGTACTCAAGGTTTCCTGGACATCGCACACTGCTACACTAGCTACCCAATTCCTATACCTTTGATAACCAAACACTACTAAATAATAATGCACACAATCAAAACACTATAACTGGCACACCTGACAGGCTCGCACGTACTCTCGGGTGTCCTTTGCAATGCCCGCCCAGTGGAAGTGGGCGTTGACTTGCCATTGTGTTTGTTCGGCCCCCGGGTGCCCTGATAGCACATGATCGTGTGCATAGCGGAACACTAGTTCCCGCGCTTCCGGCGGAATGTAAGTGTAACAGGTGTCGGTGACAGGTGGGCGCGCCTGGATGACTTCATCCAACACGTGGAGGTTTTCCTTATGCCCTTGTGCGCACTCGTGCCTTAGGCTAATCGCCGTGCGTGACGTCGTTTGCGTGTTACGGACGTGTTCATCCACTTCCGGCCAGCTGTTCGGGTCCAGATGGTCCGCTTGCTCGGCCACAACAACGTAGGCGGTAGGGTTCTCCCTTCCCCCCGGTTTGTTTACATTCGGTCCGTGCGTTCGGGATGGGGGGAGCAGATGATCGCACTCTTGTTCGTCCCGCAGCGTCTCTCTCTCGTCCGGGTCTCGTGACAGCAAGTCCGGCAGCTCATTCTCTTCCCCGGCCACGTGTTCGGTGTCAAAATCAAAGGACTGCAGTAGCAGCGCCCAGCGCACTAGCTTTCCGCGCCTCCCCTGCATGCTATCTAGCCACGTCAGACATTTATTGTCGGTGCGCAGAGTGAACCGACGGCCTTCCAAGGGGGGGCGGTACTTCTTTAGGGCCTAGACTACTATCAGACACTCGCGCTCGTAACTATGGTACCTCTGCTCTGCCCCGCCGGACTTAGCGCTACCGTAGCTTATGATCCGGTGGCTCCCGTCGTCGGCCAGCTGGTAGAGTACCGCTCCGGCCCCGAGTAGGCTGGCGTCTGTCTGCACGTAGAGGCGTTTCTGGGGGTCAACCCGCGACAGAATATGGTACTGCTTAAAACATGCCTTCAGTGTCCCTAACGCGCCTTGCGCTCGCTCCGTCCAGCGGTACCGGTACTTCGTGGATAATAAGTCAGTCAGGGGTGCAGTAATCTCAGCAAAATGCGGGATGTAATTGCGCAACCAGTTCGCCAAGCCGAGGAAATGCTGAAGTTGCTTGCGTGTTTTCGGCGGTTCCACATCCTCGATCTTGCGCAAGTGTGCCGGATGTGCCTCGTGTCCGTCCGCGCTCACTACGTGCCCCAGAAAGTCCACGGTGCTTTGGCCTATGTGGCACTTTGCCGGCGAGACCATAAGTTGGTGGGTGGCCAGGCGCTCGAAGACCAGACTTAAGTGGCGTACGTGCTCCTCCCTGTTTTGTGACCAGATTATGATATCGTCCAAGTATGCGGTCACACACTCGCCGATGAGGCCCTCCAATACCCTAGCCATCATGAATTGAAAAGTCGATGGTGCACACTTCAAACCAAAAGGCATCGCCTTAAACAGAAAACAGCACCCATCTGGCGTCGTGAAAGCTGTCTTTGCACTTTCTTGTCTACGTATTGGGACCTGCCAATACCCGGATTTCAGGTCCAGAGTTGTGAATACCTGTGCATCTTGCAGTCCGGCCAATGCCTCGTCGACGCTTAACTTTGGGAGGAGGGGGGCGGATTCGGTGACTGCGTTCAGCGGGCGGAAGTCGACGCAGAAGTGCATGGAGCCATCTTTTTTCGCGACGAGTACGATTCTGGAATTGTACCTACTGTCCGTCGGCTCTATCACCCCCTCCCCCAGCATCTCGCGCACCTGTTCCCTGATCACCCTCTGTTCCTCGAACACATATCCTCTCTGCCCCGTGTACATTGGTTCCTCGTCGGCTGTTGGAATGGTGTGTTCTGCCGCTGTGGTTGTGTGCAACAGGTAGGAGAACGCGAACACGTCTTGGCATTCCCTGAGCACACGCTCCACCCTTTCTCGGAAGGCCAGGGATACATCGTGAGCTAGATCATCCAGGGTCACAGTTCGGGTGGGGCGGAACACTGGTTCATCACATGCATATACAGTTCTGAGCTCACCTGGTCCTAAGTGGAGTCTCCTCGCGGCGACCTCGATAATGGCTTCCTGGTCCTCCAGCCAGGGTTGCCCCAGCACCACAGCTTGTCGGAGTCCGTCGACGATGAGCACCTCGGCCCGCGACAGCTGGTCGTGTAGGCGGATTTCGATGCTCGCGGAGCCGAGCGTCGTACCTGCGTCGCCGTGGGTGGCGAGTTGGAGAGTGTCTGGGTCCCGGCGCAGGTCGGCGGCTGGGGCGAACTCCGGCTGCACTAGGGTGTGGCTGGCGGCGGTGTCCACGAGGGCGGCCGTCGGCCGTCTATTGACTTCCACCGGAATCCTCATCAGGTGGCGGCTACCAGTGGACACCATGTTGGCAACTGGTTCGGCGTGGTGAGTCAAAATCGGGGTGGCTGTCGAGACCGTGGGGAGGTGAGCGGCAGGCCCCTCTCCCCCGGCTACTCGTTTGCGGGCTGCATGTTCCTCCTGGGGCAGTTACGGTGCCAGTGGAAAGTTGGCCCCGGGCACGTATGGCACTGTGGCGGGTGTGGTGGTCCCAGTGGCGTCGATGTTCCTGGCATAGCGCCGGCGGGGCGGGGTCGGTCTTCGCCCCTCCTGGTTCCGATTCTGTCTTGCTGTAATCTATGGCCCGGCGACTGGGGCCAGGACTGGCCGGTCGGTCGCTCCCGCTTTTCTGGCTTCGGAACAGTTTCTTTAGGCCGTTCTCTGCCGTCACCGCCCGGCGCACGTAGGTCTCTGCGCTCTCCCCGTGGCAGGTTTGCATGAACGGTTGCATCGCCTCATGCAACCTCCTGGTCACGTCTGGCAGGGCGTCCTGGAGCGGAGCGTCGGGCTCGATGTGCCGGAACAGCTGGAGTTTCCGGGCCACGAACCCTTCCACCGCTTCTCCTTCCTTCTGCCGTTCACCGTAGAACCGGGCGACGCACTCCGTCCGAGCCACGGTGGGTGGGAAGCGATTCTTCAGGCCACTGTCGAACTCTGCCCACTGTTTCTCCGTTCGCTGCCACAGGTTCCACCACTCGCGGGCGGCCCCCTTTGCCTTCTTCCCACATGCTCTGTCCATTCGTCCTGCGGCGCCCCATACTGCTGTAGTCGCCTCGCGCACAGCGTGACGAAGTGGGTCACATCCTCCGCGTGAAGTCCGGCGTACTCCGGCAGCGTGATGTTCTGAGGGGGTATGTGCATGACTTGCCTCGCATCCCGATGTGCCTCGACGCCTTCCAGTGCCTCGTCCTCGGCGCTCGGTCGCCGCCCGTGCCCGCTCGTGTAGCCCCTGGCCGCCCGCTGGGGTGTCGGACAGATCTCTCGTCGCGGCGTCGCGACCTCATGTCCCGTCCACTAGCAGTGGTCCCGGTCTGGCTCCATCTTCGTCGTGCGCGGTGTTGTGCACTCCTGGCAGGCGAACACCTCCTCTCCGAATGTCACCAGTTCCACCGCTTTTGCGCACCATCGGTGTCTGTTCGTCTGACAGTCCACGCATCGCGCCCACTCCCGTCCTGTGCCGTCGCAGCGTGGCGAGTCACAGTGGCCCGTCGCCGCCTCGTGAAAATCCATGCCGGGTGTGAGCCCTGCCTTTTGTGCGTGTTTACTTCCTGATTACACGAACACATGAAGTTCCACCAGATCTCGTTTGTGAGCAAGTCCATTTCTCGCGCTAACCCGCACATCTCGCACTTCACGTTTCGCCGCGGCAGCATTGTATCCACCGTCTCACTGCCATGGGCGGGTCACGTGACGCGTCTTGCACTCGGTACCGTTAGTGCTGTCCCTGGGGGGGGGTGGGTGGTCCGGCCGGATCACAATGGCCGCCTACTCTCTCCCTGGCATTGTCTGCCCACGAAAAATGGCCGCCGTCCACGTGCAGAATTTGCCGCGTCCTGTCTCTCACGACGTAAATTACTAGTCTGCCCCTGCACACGCGTCTCAAATTTTATATAGAAAAATTAAAAAAAAATAGTTTTGCACTGTCCCTTTAATAGCTGAAATAGTCCAAAAGTCCCAGGATGTTGCTGCAAAACTGGATATAAATTTGCCAAGGCGTTGGGCACCATATGTCGCTGAAGGGGAGGGGGGGATTGCACATAGACGGGAAAGTATTTTTGAGGTGGCGAGTGGAGATTTGATTTTAGTAGGGCGCCATCCCAGCATGCCCGGCTGGGAACGGGGTAGAACACAAGCGATCTCAGGGTGGATGGTTCCTTGGCTAATTAATTACGCTACCCCCTGGCGGTGAGTTAGAGACAGAAACACTTACAATTTACAGGGTTGAAATGGCCAATTCCTTGCCCCGTCGGCTAGGCCCGATCAATAATGCGCCTCCCAGTCGCTCGGCCCACGTAACAGAAATGGCACACATCAAGCCTAACCCTTATCACCATAGGACTTGGAATTGTTTTCGATTTACAAATGCTATTGAGACAGTGTTATTGCTGCCTTGGTAATTTATACAATACAAGTCGTTTTATCACTTTAATCGATTTGTACTTTGCGGCTACATTTGCGTACATACACACTTTACACATATTTTAAATATATCAAACTGAAAGCCGCCAAGGGGTCGCGAACTGAATGGAGCGTTCCTCCGGTTTAGCACTCACTGAATATTTCGTGCCCAATTCATTGGCACCGTTTACTCTGCCGTCACCGTACCTGCATTCCCGGAATAGGATTTCCCCGCTGGTTACTGCTGCACAGCCAAGACTTGACCCCCGTCTCAACGTGGTGGGTCCTCCCCTTGGGCACAGCCACACGTTCCGGACTCGCACCCGGCACCCACGTACTGGACACTGCTGACGTCCAGGTCCCACTAGTTGCGTCCTCCTCGTCTAAGACCCGAAACTGGGCCCCCACATAGTAGATGCCACTGACGTCCACGTCTCACGATCGGCGTCCTCGTCCTCAGCTAGCCTTGTATAACACGAACAGTAGAAATGGGTATGCCACCACCCAATTTATCAATGTAGTATCGTAGTCAGCCGACATGCACATATTGGCAAAATCATTTAAGATTTCCCGCAGTAATTACGTAGTACGGTTTCCATTCTCGCCGATTCCTGTACTAGTAGCCTTTACTACGTTCTCCACCAACACTACTCTTATAAACCCAACGGTCAACTATATTGTGAGCAATAGTGTCTGAACATGCCGGTTCACTCCGTCAACTTGAACTAGCCACAACAAGCTACTACACTCGACTCTCCGCGCTCGGGCCCACTCGAAACACAATCGTGCGCCCCTAGCGGCTCTTTACATAATTAACAGTCAAAGAAGCTCGTTCCCAAAGATAACACTTTACCATACAAAGTACAAATAATGATTGATACAAACCCATATATATATTATTCATATCTGCCAAGTTACGACATATTAATAAAATTATAGACATACTAGAATACTTTTCCTAACTTGGTGTATATTTACACGTCTCGTCCACAGTGACGTCCCTAGATACTCATCCCTGATACGGTCACGTCTCAGGGCTCTTAGGAGACAGACTGTTCACACAATTTCGGGGAAAATCCTTAGGTTTATTTATGGCGGAAACACGTTACACACACACACAACCGAGCACTTGAGTACTTGCCAGTCTTTACAGGTACGGGCCGCGAGTGCGTGCCCGTAGCGGAGATGAAACTTTGAGAAGAAACTTGTAGACACAGAAAAACGTTGGCCGCGCGAGCTGGGCAGCTCGACGTGGAAGCGAACACACGGCGCGATTCGCGAGAGGCCCCAGAGGCCCGCGAGACCGCCTGGCGAAACACAACTTGAAGCTAGCTCTTGTGGGGGGCTAGCGTTTAACCACCCGGAGTCGGCCGGTACCGTAAGTGTTACAATTACAATCCTCCACGCGCGGGACGCAGTGTGGAGGACGAATGACCAGGATAGTGCGTAAAGTTAACAATAATTAGAGAATAGGTTCCGGGTGGAAAAACTACAAAACAGTGACTCGAAAACTCAGTTAGCAAAAACGGATCTGCGACTTACCCCGGTCAGCACGTTGTAATGACTAGCCGAGCCAACATGGCGGTTGAGCCCACGCGCCGGCCAGACCGACGCTTGGGGTCAACTCATGTACTCTTCTTAAAAACTAGAACACACACAATTCACAGCATGCCAGAAAATAACTATAATTTATGTTAAGAATTTAGAACCTAAAATAAAGTGTTTATCATATACCTGGGTGTGACGTGGGAGGGGGGTGGAGAGAATTATGTAACCCTAAACAAACATTAATAAATTATAAGGACTCGCTGTATGGCCCTGAAAAAATAAACAAAACACTAGGGAACCTGAAGGAACAGTACTTGGCTTTACTTTACGTAACTTTTGTGTCTCAAAGGAAACTTCCCCAGAGCTCGGCAAGCAAGGGGGCGGGTTGCTCCAGGAAGAGCCGGGCCTACAGCCGGCTGTTCCATCTAGCATCCAGCGAGTTTGTCACACAAAAATAACCCCCCCCCCCATTACCCTGTAGACCGTCTCGCAGGCTGCTCCCTTTCCAGAGCATATATTTCACCCATGCCTTAGCTTGACGACCGGCCGGCTCACACACACCTTTTACTATGAAAACACTGCACTGTGAGGAGAACAGATGGGTTGGTCATAAGGGGGGGGGGGACTCGAGGTGGAACAGGCCTCCGGCGTGTTGCTGCTGCTCGGGCGGACGTGTGTTATGGTTTGGGCTAGGTGTGCCAGGAAGTACGACGTCAAAAGTCACACAGCGGCCTGCTCATCATGCTTGCTGGAGGGGCAGTTGCATGGACATCCAGGAAGTAGAGTTCGGTGTCGCACTCAACTGTGGGGAAGCTGAATATATTTCACTCTCAGATTGATTGAAAGAAGTGTTGTGGGTGAAGAGCATGTTGGAGGAGTTAGGACTAGACGAGTTTGTCGGAAAACCATGCTGTGTTTACGTGGATAACCAAGGTGCAATTTCCCTAGCGAGTGACAAGATGACATCTAGAAGATCGAAGCATATTGACATTAAATACCACTTCGTTAGAGAAAAGTTAGAGAATGGAGAAGTTTGTCTCAAGTACGTAAGTACACAGGAGAATCTTGCAGACATCTCATCCAAGCCGTTGACTGGTGTACGGACAAAGGAACTTTCAGAGAAAATGGGTTAAAAAGAGTCCGAGTGACAATTTTTTTTTCATCTTTTTATTGCTTTTCCTATTTAATGTAACAAACTTATGAACTGATCTTGTTTAATGTTGTCAATAACATATGCCAATTATATGTCTAACCCCCACAATGCACAACAAGGGGAAGTGTTAGACTATGTGTTGTTCATTGTCAGTATCGCAACGATGACAATATTATGTGTAATAATGTGACATACAAGAGCATTGATTCGGCAAACCGCCTTTTATTACCTTACCGCCATGACTGGCTTAACAACAAGAACAGTGCTACCACCACATAACCTTAGACAACTTACTTCCTAAATACATCACATTTCCCTATTGCTACCACACTCCTTCCCACTAATAGGTTTGTTCTTTCTTACACAGAAATTCACATATTACATAACAATGTATGTTACAAGTCCAGTTTCTTAGGTTTACGGATTGC
>PNEQ01116025.1:0-15164 GCA_003012365.1 Medauroidea extradentata | reverse complement strand
AAATTTACTCTACATGTAATGGAAGCATATTACCTCTACAAGTGAGGGAAAATTACTCAACACGTGTCAAGGAAAGTTACTCAACTGGTAATGTAATTTTTCATTATGTATTTGCGCATACCTCTAGGGCAATTTGACATAACGCGCGAGCGAAACTTCCGAGTGGTTTGTGTGGCGAATACACTAACTTGCGAAAATTTCCACACATGTTCGGAAATCAGACTTTCCTCTCAAGGTTGGGGAATATTACCATACATATGATGAGTAATATTACTCACTTTTTTTACAGTGTGGCTACAGTGTCACGTAGATATATTAAAACAAAGATTTTTTTTTGTATTTAAATAAAAATACTAAAATGTAAAATAAAAATTTTAAAAATTCAATAGTTTTTTTTTTAAATACAAAAATATTTTATTTTGTGGTTTAACATAGCTGAACTGGCAGCCTGCATCGTTATTCACTGTGAATTTTTTCAGTTTGGTAAGTGAGTTGGTTTTAGTGTCGTCCGTAAAACGAAAACATGTAAATTTTGGCGTTAACGAGCCATAACGCAAAAATTATGCGAGATAAAAAAAAATTTATAACCGGAAAATTTAGTCACATTTTGTATCTAAAACAAGAGAAAAAAAAATAACTGATACAATTATAAACATAAAAATACTGTGATGAAAATTGCGGTAGACCGCGTCCTTAACATTTCCTTTGTCTTGCCAACGGCAGTGACTTCCTCTGATTCGCCGGAGTTTAGGGCAACGAATCAGGTGCAGCCATTGTTTTTATAGAGCAAAAATATAATTTAAAGTGACCCTTGTGTTGTGCAGGGTTGCCTGATCTGTGGCCGAGGCCTTCTACTAAAGACAACTATGGCACTGCTACGTACAACGGTCTGATGGATAAGGATAGCTAGGGACTCAAACTTTTCACGAAAATAATTTTTCCCCAGTTTGTTTCAGTGCCGTACGTACACATCTGCAGTTCTGCTTCGTGGTCAGTGATTGGATGTTTAAACTGTCGTCTGTCTTGGGGTTATACTGGCAAATCACAGACGTGTGGTGTTGCAGTAACGCTTCCAGTAACCATGAAACAGAGCTGCAGATGTTCACGCAAGGAAATTAAATAAAATTGCTGGGGAAAAAAATAGCTTTCGCCACAAACTGCAGGGTCTACCGATCACCCTAATTATTTCTGATTTATGTGTTTGTTCGGCGTGTCAGCAGTGGCGGCTCGTGGGTTGTTGCCAGGTGGGGCTGCAGATAGGCGGAACTGTACACTCTTGATGAACGCGTAGTAGACCAACGACCATGAAATATTTGCCGGCTACTAGATGTGTTGTGACCACTCAGTAGTAAGGGGCACCTGCACATCAGCGTGTCAGTGGCTGTAGAGTCAACCTGTACAGCTCTTTACAACTGCAGCCCTACCTGGCAACAACCCACGAGCCGCCACTGCGTGTCAGTTTTGTGATTGTAAGTAGAATGTGTAAGTATTCGAGGGTTCACATACCAGAAGGCTAGCTTCAAAGAATACCCATGTACTCAAGCAGATATCAGTTGTTCATTGGCTGCTCGGTGACACAATGATACCATAAGATTAGCCAGCATTTATTTACTTCTTTCGTAGTGACTCAGCACCCGAAGCGCGTCATTTGTCCTAAAAACCGTTTGCCCTTAAGTAATTTGCCTTAAAATTTCAATACAGTCCTACAGTCACTTGCCCTAAGCATCACTTGGCCTAAACGTCACTTGGCCTAAAAGTCACTTGCCCTAAAAGTCACTTGGCATAACAGGCATTCAGCCTAAAACTAGTTTAGGTCATACGACTTTAGGTCAAATGGAGTGTACCCTCAGCACCCACCAAGAGGTTACAGATAATACAAGAGTCAGTTCCAAAAGTCACACGAATTTACAGATGTTTGATTATGGTGCCATGGAATTTTCGCGAAAAGAAGTTTGTCACAGTTTTTTTTTTTTTTTTTCGGTGTCTTACGTGCACATCTGCAGTTCTTCTTCATTGTCAGTGATTGGATGTTTAAACTGTCAGGTGTCTTGGCGTTATACTGGCCAATCAAAGGCGCGTGGTGTTACAGCAGGCTTATTGTGATCGGCACGGTCAAATAAGAGACGTCACTTCACATAGATACTCTGCCAATAACCATGAAGCGAAGCTGCAGATGTGCTCGTAAGACACTGAAACAAACTGGGGCAAATTTATTTCCGCGAAAAGTTCGTGGCTGTAGAGATAGTGATTTATCGCGGGAAAAGTTGACAGTTTGGTAGGTTTCAACGCACGTTCAGATTATGAAAAGATGATTGGCTTTCGCTTGTACGTAGAGCTGTTGCCCTATTTGACTGAGCTAGTAAGAATACCGCTGTTGTAATATATTATGCCTGTTATTGGTCTGCAGATAGCAAAGTTGTGTCAGACGCATGTCACTCAATCGTACATGGCATAAGAAACTTCAATGTTTTCAAAGGTATGTTGGCACAAACAAATTTCGCGATATACCATCATATCTAGCTATCATTTATTTGGATCAATGTTTGTATCTTTTACATGCCCAGCTATAACTGTACAGATTTAACGCCGAACATTTGTGGTTTGCCCCAAAACTGTTCACACGTGGCACAAATTGCATAATCTAATAATAGTAGGATAAATGTACTACAGTTTACTGAATACTGTGTTGACTAAATATTTTCGCGATTTTCCAGTTTCTTCGGCACGATTTTTTCTATCCACAACGATACAAATATATATTTGTTAAGAGTATTTTGAGGGGGGACAATTACTTGCTGGACGGTAAAGATAGTAAATGTCTAATTACAAACACATGAGATTTGTGCCACTCTTGCTGCCTTTATTGTGAGTTTATAAGGGAACTTGTGTAATTTTGTTTGCACATAACTTTACTCTCATCACCCCTTTTAGTGAATTGTAAGAAGATAAGAAATATAATATTTTCAAAAGACTTGGGCCCTCCTTACCGCACACCAATGAGTTATTTTTATTAGTGTTTTGAAACTGAAATCTGGCTCAGTATTTTTAAACACTAACCTAGTCCAAAAATAATAATTTAATTTACTGCAAATGAATCGGACACTTGAGAAACCCTATATGTCAATTTTTCTCCAAGATTGCATTTTGCTCGTGGATCGTTTCCTTGTTGTCGTTTACGTCGAATAAACGTCATTGGAGTAGAAAATAATGGGTTATTTGAAAAAATCCACGTGTCCATCAGCAGAACTATTCGATGTATGTTTATTTCATAAAGCAATATGAACAGATGGGTTTTGTTAGCTTTTGTAACAGAATAACTTTAATTTATTTCTCTTACAATGGAAGTCATTTGAGAAACCACACAAGCCCATTAACAATAACATAAATATTATAGTAGTCATAACGTTATTTTCATTCCAGCCAACAATACATTACTAAGTAAATGATACATAGAGATGATGGTATCTCGCGAAAAGGTTTTGTGCCAACATACCCTTGAAAATACTGTAGTTTCTTGCGACATTATGATTCGGTGATGTACGTCTGACACAACGTAGCTGTCTGCATACCAATAACAGGCATCAAATATTACAATAGCGGGATTCTTATTGGCTCAGTCAAATAGGGAAACAGCTCCACGTACAAGCTAAAGCCAGTAATATTCTGGTAAGCTGAGCGTGTGTTGAAACCCAGCAAGCAGTCAAGTTTTCTCGCGATAAACCATCATCTATAATGATACCAAACCTATCTGAACCAGTTTAATACAACAGTGTTTGAAATACATCTGTAATACATTTAATGAAAACTTAACAATTAAGAACATGCATGGTTCCTATTGACCTATTCAAATGTCCAGTCGCTGTAAGCAGCGTACATATCGCCAGAAGCAGTTTGAAAGCGGTATGGTGATGATCGGAAGGCAAGATCAGTTTGCAGCATACGGGGTCGTCGGCGACAAAAGCCTCCACGTGGTAAGCCCGCACTAGTGTCGTGATATGAGTCCGCGCTAGCTGAGCTTGTTTGCGGATTAGTGCATGTGTCTGATGCCTATGTTGGGACGATATACCTTGAAACACTCCGGACCAGTTAATATCACCAATCCCTTCCCTCTTCTACCCCTTACAGCCAGCAACGCAAACAGCAAAATCCCTAACGCTCATACTATATATAGGTTGTTCAGGTTAAGGGCGCAGTCTACCACAATTTTCGTCACCATTATTTAATTTTTTATTTGTACCATATATTTTTTTCTTATTTTAGACACAAAATGTGACTAAATTTGGCTATTTTGAAATTTTTTTATCTCTCACAGTTTTCGCGTAATGGCTTGTTAAAGTCATATTTTGCATGTTTCCGTTTTAACGACTACACTAAAACCAACTGATATACCAAACTGAAAAAAAAAAAAAAAAATCACAGTGAATGAAGACATTGCAGGCTACAATGTCATGCTCATAAAAATAAAAAATAAAAAAAATATTTGTATTTTAAAAAAAATATTGAATTTTTAAAATTTTTATTTTATGTTTGAGCGTTTTTAAATTATGTTTAAATTGTCGGCAGTAAACTGTACAATTTTTCTTGTGCTAATGCTACTAAAGAAATCATGTATGTCTAGAAGAAACAAAATGGGGACAGCATTAATCGATCCCCGAGGAAAAGCAATGTCCTGAAATTTTTCGATGTATTTTTTTAAAATAAGGGTGATAACTACAAAACGGTGGCGCCGTAATGGGAAGGACGGCGGAACGCGGGAGATCCCGGAGAAAACCCGCCGACCAACGACATCGTCCGGTATGGTTCCTACATGCGAAATCAAGGGTCCGGCATCGCCGGGGATCGAACCCGGATCGCCTAAGTGGAAGGCGATTGGTCTGACCACTGTATCTCATAATTTGATTAGGCAGACGAAGGGTGAAAAAATATGCCTGCAGGAATTTCGACGCTTGCTTGGGTGACTCTGAAATAACGTCCAGGGTTTTCTTTTAAGAGAACTGCAGCTACTAAAAAGGGCTAACATTTTTTCCCCGCCAACCTTCTAAAGTTTTTGTAATCACTTTATTGTCCTGTGAGTTGGTACGAAGCCCTTGCACAAGTACGGAGTCGGCGGTCCGCTCGAAACCCAATTTCTCCCTCGAGGTAGGGGAATCGGGGTCAGTGAGGGTCAGTTCTCGAATACCTTTTTATACGATACTTGAATCCCGCAATGTCGGAGATCTGTCTGTGGCAAGGAGTCGAGCGCACTTCTGCGTCGTCGGGCGAGGTATGTTGATTGTGGCTGGGGACGACGCTGGTGGGCATGGGAAGCGAATTAATTGTTCGTTTTACTGCCTCGTCTCTTCGCCTCACAGGATCGAATTAAAAAAGAAGATGAAGCAAATATTCTTTCGGAGGAATCTCTTCGTAGGACTGGAACTGTACAATTGAACGGGTGAGGTGAAAAAGGTAAACATTCCACATTTTACCGATAATAAACTGAGATAGCCAAGTTGTACTTTACATGTAGCTAATCGGTTGAGATAAGGAAAGAAAAGATTCAATGATTCCTTTACACCGCTAGAGGACTTTTTATTTTGAAATAAGTTTTAAAAGGTAATCATTACTTTCTTAACCTTACACTCTAAAAAATAGTTTGTAAATTTTGCCACACGTGCGTATAGGAGCGCTAAGATAGCAGGCATGGTATAATTGTTTCCCAGACATCCATGGTAGCACTCCTAGACTTTGTATAAATCAGTCAAATGTATACAGAAGCTACGAGACTTGAATTGTAACAGTTGTAGAAGTTTGCATATTTACAAGGCGAAGTATGGTAACTGTCCCATACTGTGTTTAGGTTAATAACTTCCTAAACATTTCAGGAAGGTTTTTTTTACAGTGTAGTGTTATGTCATGACTGGCTATTCGCCACAAGAGTCCCTGCAGTAGTGTTTATTTTGTTAATGTAGTCTGTGTGTATTGTGAATGTACAACAGTAACGTTGTAAATGTTTGATTAGTATAGTTACGTATGATGGCATAGAACATGCTATGCTTGTAATTAAATGCACTTATGAAAACAAGTCTGTAAATTACAGTTTTATGGAACTTCAAAGTACCGTCAACTCATTGCGATTAAAAAAGAAAATATCCCTTCAACTTTGATTCCAAATAACTTTGTGTGCTGTTCATAAAACGTAATATTAGAGATGAATGTTTATCGCGGGAAACTTGGCTGTTTACTGGATTTCAACGTACGTTTTGTTTACCATACTTTTACTGACTTTACCTTGTACTTGGAGATGCTACCCTATTTGACTGAGCCAATAAGAATCCATATAGTGTAATATTTGACGTCTGCTATTGGTCTGCAGACAGCTACGTTATGTCGACGTATATCACTCAATGTTGCAAGAAACTGCAGTGTTTTCAAGGGTATGTTGGCACAAAACATACCCTTGAAAACACTGTAATTAATTGCAACACATAATATGTATTATGTCATTGGGTGACGTACGTGACACATCGTAGCTGTCTGCAGACCAATAGCAGACATCAAATATTACACTAGATGGATTCTTATTGGCTCAGTAAAATAGGGTAGCATCTCCAAGTACAAGGTAAAGCCAGTAATCTTTTGAGATGTTGAACTTTCGTTTCCCGCGATAAACCATCATCTCTAGGTATTATGTTTTTCAGTTAATGTTCAGTTTGCTGAAGTACTAACGAACCAATGTGTAATTGTAAGTTTCCGAATCCAACCTATAATTTAGTGGCAAAACTGATTTTCCAATTTTCTTGAAAGTTGGCCGAAGTGGAATATTTACCTTCTTCATCTCATCCATTCAATTATTTAACATCCTGGCATTTAAAAAAAAACTTTATTTAAGGCGCCCGCCTACTGGACGTATGTTTGTGTGAGTGAGGCACGGCGCCAAGGGCGATGTTGACTGGCTCATTTATTTATAATAATATAATTTTTTTTTGGTGCGGTATCGCCTCTACCGCAAGACACTGAAACGGCGTGCATTGGTATCGTAGATCACTCGCTTAACTGACAGTTTCTTTGACGACGCCATCGTTTGTTTTAGTACAAGTACCGCTTAGCACACGTTACACAGATTGCATAGCGACAGGCGTTATTATTGAACGTTTTAAAAGACTACAACATGAATTTCAACGACAACCAATGCCCTAAGAGCGTCACCTAACACGAACTTTTTTTTGTTTCTGTCAATCTTTTCTTTCTAAATCTATGAAAAAATGTTTAAAAAAAGTGCACGGTTACCACTTTTCGAACAGTTAAAATGACGCTTCCATCGTTTTTTTATTAATATTGGAGGGATAGTTTTACAAAATGCAAACAAACACTTTACAGTTCGTTCACATAAACTTTGTACGAAAAATTGGTCCTTAATACCACACAGTTTCTTATTTATGTACACAAAAGCATTCCCAAACCTCATACTTTAAGGATTCGTACCTCACTTAATAATTATCCAGGCCTTTAGTATCCATTTGTTTCCGTTATATTTTGTCATGAATCATCTACTATTGATGGAATGAGTGTTAATCAGGCCATGTCAGTAAATATGTTTGTAGTTATACTGAAATAATTTAAATGTGGACAGCTTAGTTTAAAAAGACTGACATATTTCAGTATACGGTCCACAAGCAGACTTAGCAAACTAACCCACAAGCATCTGAGTATAATAAGAATGCTTGTGATACACTTGTGGTTAATGTGTGGGTGATTTCATTATGCATAATGTATACCACATTTGGCCACGGGTTCATTCCGAATGTTTACTGCCTGTGGGCTGCTTATCACGATCAGTATTGTACAAGTAGGCCTGTTGATGTTTGCTATTTGGGTGGCTGCCGGGTTTTCTCGGGGATCTCCCGCTTACCCCGCTTATTCATTCCAGTGCTTCACCATTTTCAGGACTCATCCCATGCCGTCCTTCGGGATACGCAGATACTTAAGGACATGATCTTTTACTTATTTCAAACAATTGCAAATAACTGGAATATTTTTTTTACCAAATGCTTTGAAAAAAAGTTTGAGACACAATTTTGCCAGAGGGTTTTTTTTTTAGTAGTCTAATGTTCCGTTTGCTAGCAAAACATTATTTTGCTTGGTTTTGGCATATTTTGACAACAAAATAAGTGATATTTCAGGTGTAAAAATCTAAAAATCCGTTTAATGTATTGCAACAGGATACAGACGATTATGTAACTTATACGTGTCAAAACTGTAAGCATTGATTTTTTATATATGTATTACTTTTCGTAACAAAATGGTTTCGAAAGCACTGAAAAACTAAAGAGCGAAGCATTAAAGGCACCCAGTAATACATCTGTATTCGCGGTGCGATACCCTGGCACTCGGATGATATCCTCCTGACGATATTTTTATGGGCTATCCAAAACTATTTGTAAGAAAAAACTTTGGTGAGTTGTACGTGCGTCCGCAAAAGTTTCTGCAGAAAAAATGTACATAAGAAAAAGGGTGGGGGTGTTTGCAAAACTATGTACCAAAAGTCTGAATGGACGTCGGAACGCATGCCAGGAAAGCTAGTTTTATAATAAACACTTTATGCGGTAAGGCCCGATGCGAAGTCAACTGCAATCACGGGAGTTCGCGGCGGCGATTCTATTTCCATTGATTGTCAGCGGCGGGAATTATTCAACGACTAATTACGACGTCAGAGAACATAATTACTCTTTGCCCCCGTCATCTCTATATCCGCTGGTTTATCATCAAATCTCTTGTTTTATTTTATTCATGTGGCAGTGCTTTGTAGAGGCGAGTTTGGCGTGACGTCACGTGGGTAGTAGACACGCCTCCTTATATTAAGGTGCCCGCCTGGTGCCCATGTGTTTGTGTGAATAAGGCACTGTGCCAAGGGCGATGTTGACCGGCTCATCTGGTGCTGTATCACCTCTACCGCAAGACACTGAAACAACGTGCAGTAATATCGTAGAACACTCGCCTGACTGACACTTTTTTATTGATGGAATGTTTCAAAAAAAGTCAATTGCGTGTTTCTTGAGTACTTTTAACGAATACCGTCAGTAGGTATTTCATATATAACAGGTTAAAAATAGCTGTTTGTAGCCGTTTTGAAGGATTCGGAAATTATTTTTCTTATTGACGTGATGTTTTGAAACTACCATTCCGTCATAGTTCAAATCGAATTTTCTTTTCGTACATTGACAAAATGGGCAAATGTGTACTAGTTTTTAAAAAAAGGTATTTAAGAACACACTGCAGCGCATTTGAAGTGTGTGGTTGACGACGCCTGGTATCCGATTTTAGAGAAGTCCTAAAGGTTGGATTTCATACATGTTTAATGCGATTTTAACTGAGAGCCGTTCGGGCGAGACTTGTGCGTGCGTCAAGGATAATACCGCATTTATGCACAGAGCACTATTGTCGCGCAATGTTTCCCTTGCAGTAAGATTTGTGGAACTGCAGCTACTAAAAGGGCCATTTTTTTTGTATGTACCTCCTCTTCGATTCTCCTAAGCTTCTGTAATCACTTTACTGCCCTGTGAGTAAGTACGAAGCCCTCGCACAAGTACATATTTGACGGTCCGCCTGAAACCCAATTCCTCCCTCCAGGTAGGGGAATAGGAGCCAGTGTTGGGAGATCCACGAACACGTTGCGAGAATATTGTCCCATCAGTTTGTTTCAGTGCATTACATGAACATCTGCACTTCTTAAGAGGCCTCCCTAGCTAGTCTGCGTTTGTGTATGTGAGGCAGGAGCGGTAAGGTTGCCGTTGACCGACGAATGTAATGTATTATCGCCTCCCCGCGCAAGCCACTCAGATGGCGTGCAGTGCTTTACTATTAGAGGTGACCCTTCATTTTTAATTTCTGTGGAAGTATTACGCAAAGTCAAACGAATGACTAATCGATTTCCGTTCTACGGATAAGGTTCGTATTTTTATAAGTTCAGCGGTCTGTAAAGTAACTTGAGAGAAGCACACATTTTACGATGTGGGGTATCGAAATCGAGGAGGTATTCCAATTGGAATTAAGAATTCGGTTTTAAAAAATTATTAAATTTTGCTATCCCTTACTAAGACTTCAGCCCTGTGTCATTTCGCGCCTATTTTATCATTCCACCCTTTCAGATACTTTTCTACACAAATGTATTTTACATCTTAAAAAAATTAGATATAAAGTAAATACAGATTTACAAACATCTAATTGCCAATTAGTTTGAACGTTACACTCTTGACAAAACACATTTTCGAAGAAAAGTTCTGATTTCGTGATAACTACGTTTTAGTAGAGGACTATAACTATAGCCCGGAACAATTCGCATGTTCACTGACCAGTAAGTAGGCTAGCCTCCAAGAATGTATGTTTTCTCAAGCAGACAGCAGCTGCTCATTAGCTGCTCGCTTCCACGGTACAATGGGCATGTGATTAGTTACATTTTTGTTATTTGCTCAGCGACTTCCAGAAGGTGTCAAATAAGTCAAGGGCCATTTGCGAAAGTGACACGAACGTGCAATTGCTGGAATTCTAGCTTGTGTCGGGAAGAAAACGCGAATTTTTCAGGGCCCTAACTAGGCCTATAGCTGATTTAGATGCTGTTGTAGAAGTGTTCAGGGACTCGTGTTGATGTAAGAACCTAACGTTCTCGGAAGAAATGCTCTTGAAGGCGGCAGAGGAAAGAAAATCAAGAGGAAACAAGAGCAGCGGATAAAAAATACATACAGCTATATTGTTCCTTTCGCTGTTTGCCCCGCGTGAGTTGCGAGAGGAATTCTTCGTCACTCGTCCGCGCAGATTTATTTTTCTTCGGTCTCAGCTTCCATCGAAGGAGCAGCCTTGCACTGGTTTTTCTGTGAAGAAGGAGGGGGGGGGGAGTCGATGCTGTTTGTTCAGACTCGCCGGTTCTGATGCTTTTAGATTGTGGTGGATGGCGAGCGAGTGGTAAGAGGAAGAAGTTATGAAAAAATGAACTGCCAATAAAAGTGGAGTTCTCCTGGCGATGGATATGAGCCGTTTTTGCGGTTGGGAAGGTTTAGACTGTGGTCAGATAAAACAAGCATATCGCGCTAATGTCTGAAGAGAGGCTGGCGTAGGAGACTAGTGATAAATGAGAACTCTTTAAGGCCTTGTTACGGAGTTTTGCAGTGATTTCGAAAATATTTTTTTTTATTGCTACCTAATACTCATATCAAAATTTCGCTGCACAGTTTTGACACTTATTATGTTATAATTTGTTGCTGAATTTTTTCTTTTTTGTGGAACTATACTGAACGGATTTTTAGATTTCTTTACCCAAAGTAGGTACCACGTTTTTCGTCGTGAAAATAAGCAAAAGTGAAGGAAATTATTTTTTCCCTGGCGAATGGTTCATTATTTAAAAAAAAAAAAAAAACGCGTCCATAGTATTGTGCATTGTGTGATTGCACATTGACTCAAATTTTTTCAAAACTTTTGGTTAAAAAATATTTGAGTTATTGGCACCAGTCTGAAAAAAACTCGGAAACAAGCACTTAACATAGGCTTTTTAGAATAAACTGAGCAGTGCTTACAATTTTCTGTCAGGCGTTAAGCCTCCGTTACTATTCTAAATACAAAATCTTCCATCTATGTCAGTAAAAACTGGTGTAAACATTTCACAACTTTCGAAGCTTAATTCCATATCAGCAATAAATAATTTCTTTTATTATAAGTTTAGGGAAGTGCTCAGTTGAAAGTGACAGCCTATAACTTCTTTCCTAGAGTAATAATAAAAAAGTTTATTTGCCATGGCGCTAGACGTAAAATTAAATATCGTACGAGGATACACGAGAGCAGTGGCGGCTCGTGGGTTGCTGCCAGGTAGGGCTGCAGTTGCCAAGAGCTGTACAGGGTTGTGCGCTGGTTGACTCTACAGCCTCTGACACGCTGATGTGCAGGTGCCCCTTACTACTGAGTGGTCACAACACATCTAGTAGCCGGCAAATATTTCATGGTCGTTGGTCTACGGCGCGTTCGTCAAGAGTGTACAGTTCCGACTATCTGCAGCCCTACCTGGCAACAACCCACGAGCCGCCACTGCCACGAGAGCCGAATGCAGATTTTATAAGTGGCAGCTCGTAGGCAATATGCGTACCCCGAAAGATGGCACGAAGTGAGGTCCTACGTCGTAGAAGCGCCGGAATGAGAGGTACTAGGGTAACGGGAGATCTCCGAGAAAACCCGCCTACCTGTGACATCGTCCGGCACGATTCCCACATGCGACAATCCGGGGATCAAACCCGGATTGCCAAAGTAGGAGGCAAGTGGTCTGACTGCTCGGCCGCCGTGGGTCTTATCAGACGTTAACTTTTGTGTTTCGTATAATTCGAGACAGGAAATGTTCACGGTTTCATTGACCTGTAGGCTAGCTTCCCCATACCCTTCAACTATTAGAGACGTTCTACTGTAGTGTATGCGAACTTTACTGCGCAATTATTTAATTTAAATTATTATCCAAGAAACCGTCAGTTTCCCACATTAGTTACCTTGTAGTCACTCGCCCGGTAAATTTATTTACATTTTTACATTTTGGGCGGTGACTGCGTATTTCTTTTGTGTTTAACGGTTTACTAAACTAATATATCCTTTTTTTAATGTTTGTTGCAATGAGAGTTTGAAATTAGAGTTTATTGGTTTGTGGGCATACGCCATTGCGTAAAAAAAACCTGATATAATTTCTCTGGGATTGCTTTTTTCTCTGATTTGTGTGTGTGTTTTATGTCTGTTTTGTTGTTGTTTTTTTTGTTATTTTTTGTACTTGGTCATTCAACACAAGTTTGATCAGCAAATCATGAGCAATGGCGTATGTCCACAAACCAATAAATTCTAATATATCCTTCTATTGTGCACGTAGAAATAAGTACTTTTTATGATAAATATCTTAGTAAGCTGTTACATTCTTCTATTCTGCACAGGAATACTGTTTATGATAAGTATTTTAGTCTAATTAAAAACCACGTCTACACATGATGGTATATCGCGAATTTTTTTTTTTTTGCACCAACATGCCCTTCAAACTACTGTGGTTTCTTTGACCATGTATGATTGGGTGATATGAGTCTGACACAACGTAGCTGCCTACATACAAATAATAGGCATCAAATGTTACAATAGCGGGATTCTTATTGGCTTAGTCAAGTAGGGCAACAGTTCTACGCACAAACAACAGCCAGTCATCTTTTTATAAGCTGTACGTGCGTTGAAACCCAGCAAATAGTCATATTTTCCCGCGATAAACCGTCATCTCTATGTCATTTCACTCGCGTAGATCAACAATAGATAAAACATACAGATCTAAGGACTAGAAACCCGAATATCATGTGTTACGTAAATTAATTTTTCCCATATAACTTAAGCGTAATTTATTCTAATAAAATCTTATAAAAATACACCTGTCAAACATGTTAATTTTTTGGAGGTACTATATGAATTTGCTTTAGGCAGTACACCAGTCAAATGGAATTCCTTTGTTCTGTAATGTTTTATGCAAACATTTTGCGTACGTCCAGAATTAAATCCATTGTCTACGTCGAGCTTGCGAAAAATATTTCGTCCTTTACACGAAAGAAACTGTAAGTTTATGTCAGACTTTAAGCACCTCTACGAAGTTAATAAAAATGAAAATTTGTAAATGTTAGGCTTATTTTTATCCGTATGGGTTCGTTTGACTCGCTTTATTTGTGGAACAGTAAATTAACCTGCAGAGAGATTGCCACAGGCGGAAATAGAATCGCGTCCGTTATTAGTACTCGTTGCTTGAATGTTATATGAATGAAAATTTAAAATTAGTAAGAGAGTTACTTTTTATTTTAAGAAAAAGTTTTTGTAACATGTCACTCTACCGTTTGATGTTTTTGAATTAAAACAAAGCAACGCAACGTGTGTGTCTGAAAAGAAAGCTTCGTAATTTTGATGTAAAATTCAGTTTTCCACCCCGGGGCAGCATTCGAGTGAATTAGCCACATCGTCAGGTTTCCAATCCGTTTCACGGTTTACCCTACCGCGGACCGCCATGTATCGTGATGAAGGCATCTCGAAGGAGTGTTATTTTAACCCAGGACCTACAGCTAAGGTCGTGGATGCTGTGTTTTCATGGTAATAGTTAATGCAGACAGCAGATACGCACGGCATGTGGGTCGTCCACTTCGGTAGCTTGTAGGAAGAAAATACACTACTACGATCAGTGAAGTAGTTTAGTTTTAAAAGTGGTGTTGTCAGTTCTCCGTACAAGACAGGGGAAGAAAGAGGCGGAGAATATGAGTGAGGGAAAAATACGAAGATAAAGAGAGGGCGAAATTTAGAAAAAGGGAGAAAATAAGAGGGAGAGAAAGAGAGGCGTAGAGAGAGGGAGGTAGAGACCGAAGAGTGATGTAGAAAGATAGATAAAGAGAAAGGAAGAGAGAAAGAGAAAGGAAGAGACAGGAAGAGAGAGAGGTAGGAAAGAGAATATAGAGGAATAGAAAGGAAGAGAGGAGGAAGAGAGAGAAGAGTGATGTAGAAAGATAGATGAAGAGAAAGGAAGAGAGAAAGAGAAAGGAAGAGACAGGATGAGAGAGAGGAAGGGAGAGAAGAGAATATAGAGGAATAGAAAGGAAGAGAGGAGGAAGAGAGAGAAGAGTGACGTAGAAAGATTATTGAAGAGAAAGTAAGAGAGAAAGAAAGGAAGAGAGAAAGAGAAAGGAAGAGACAGGAAGAGAGAGAGGAAGGGAGGGAAGAGAATATAGAGGAATAGAAAGCTAGAGACCTGAAAAATTCGCGTTTTTTTAGGCGCAAGCTAGAATTCCAGCAACTATAAGTATGTATCACGTTCACGATTGGCCGTTGACTTACTCGACACTTGGAAGTAGCTGAGCCGATAGTAAAACTGTAACTGAATACAAGCCCATTTGACTGTGTCAGCGAGCAGATAATAAACAGCTGCTATCACATTCAGTACATAGATATTCTTGGAGGTTAGCGAATTTTTCCGGCCTTTAGACATAACATAACATATTGTGTTGAAGAATGTAGAGGTTGAATGAATATTTGTATATGGCCAATAGCGCGACTTCTGCATGTCTATACCTATTGGCTGAGATATGTGTGTGTTTATATATATATATATATATATATATATATATATATATATATATATATATATATATATATATATA
>PNEQ01116024.1:8853-23739 GCA_003012365.1 Medauroidea extradentata | reverse complement strand
GTAAACTATCATAGTACAATATTTTGCCACTAACATTTTCGTCTCCAATTTAGCTCAGGATCCGCGCAGTGTGTTTATTATACGGTTGTTTCATACAACCTGTATTTTAGAGCAATATTACACAACAAGCAAACATGCCTTAATCTGTCTTCGCACAGTTTTATAGTTGCATTTGTTTTCAGTAATTTCATTTTTTTTAATTATCTGCAAATTACGATGAGTTAATTTTATCTACGTGGAATATTTCAACGTACCAATCCATAATCACTTAAGTAAGCAATAAACACCACAGAAGAAACAACGGTTCATATCCTCGAGGCTGCACAAAATGTCAACACAACACAGTCTTCCTTCCAACTTGAGCTGTTCCCTTGCACTGATCAAAATACACAGAAATTCACTAACAATATAGTGCATGGGGAGCGTGGCCTTGTGTAAATAAAATGTCCATCTACTGCGGCAGGTATCAACGTTGATGAAGTAGTTCCAATATGTAACACTTGCCTGTCTTACATACAATGACAAAAAACAATGTTACAGATTTGAAATAAAATCATGACTAACTTATTTTTAAAAATTACAAGGACAGCTACACGTCACAAGCAGAAACTTTGCTCTTTTCGCCATTTGGACATCTAAAGATAAGCCCATCAAAGTTGTAAGCATACAAACAGATGATCACTTTCGGAAAGATAAAATGGGGAAACAGTTGACCAGGTTCTATTTTAACTGCATGGTTCCAGAACTTGTAGACCCTCGCTATACCAGAGACATGGAAATCAGAAATCCAGAGTATGTTAGGACTATTCCAAACAAAAAGTAAGGAACAATGCCTGATTCAAACAAATCAAAGGACATAATAATGGAATGAGTTTTATGTGTTTTTTTTGTAGTTTCATACTTTTGTTGTACTTGCCTTACTTGCACACAAGATGTATCTGAAACAAGTATACGAGTGAGATGATGTAAAGCCTTTGTTATATTTCCATATAAGAACATATCGTCATACTGTGTAGAATGTTTGGTAGGTTTTAATAATTACTGTCCATTGTAAGGCACATGAATACTATTACCACAAGACACTCATATTTTTATGAAATTCGGTATTTATGTCTCAATATAGTCTTCTTGTTACTATAATAAATTACCAATAACTTTGTTCGGCAAAAAAATATGCTAACTATCTACTACTTGTATAGATTTGTATGTAGGCTAACAGTGAATACATGCTACGATTTAAACTGTTATATTTTATTTATTTGAAATTGTATTCCACACGTATTGTTACTATTCGTACGGTATGTCCTTGTCGGCTGTGCTGAGCTACATATATTAATTATTTCCTCGAGGCAGTTCTCCACTACACTAAAAATATGAAATGAGCACAGATACTGTACAGAGCGATTTTTTAAAACCAAGAGACCAAAACATAACTTAGCCTGTTTGGCTATCATTACATACAAATGCTTGTTTGTAGATTACTATGTTGTTACAAAAGAGACATATATTGAGTGTCGAGGGTATGATGCACGGTTATGGTATATGTAGGATAAATCATATAGAATGTGGAACTGTTAAAAATTTTGTAATAATGCTTAAAATTATTGATTAAACTTATAACTTTTGAATGTGTATGGTATGTGAGTGCAAGCAGTTGCTCTTTGTTACGTAGGTTATTACAAAAGTGCTGAGTCTTGAATGTTTTGACTCACATTAAACGTATAGGCCAACTGTGATTGTGTTGTGGCAGCAAAATTTTTTCTATATTGATATACCTTTGGCATAGGATGCGATTGTGCGGGTATGTCTTACCACAAGATTTTCTATTTCTGTAGTTCCTGCACTCATAACTTTGCATCGAAAAATTCTTAATTTTGTAATTGTACCAAACACTGTCCAATTCGTACATATTGCGTTTATAGTAATTTTCCACAAATCAAATATTTTTCGGTTTCATAGTTTTCATACAAGGTCATGTCAAAGTAAAGTTTTGAGTGTTTTCGCTACTTACCCAGAGTTAAAACTATACAAACAATAGGTACACATAAACTAATTTAGAGTGAAAGTAAATATATTAAGCAAAATAATGAAATATTTCTAATTTCACGCAATCGTTGTTTGTATTTAATAAAATTTTCGAATATTTGTTAGTTTTTACATATCTTTCCTACTTGTATTTATAAATAATAACTTTAACACGAAATTACAAAGGCGCCATTCTGTAGTTCAATATATTTACTTTCACTATAAATAATTTTATTTGTACAGTTTCGAAAGTTTTTGCTTTGAATAAGCAGCGAAAATAGCCACATTGCTGTTATGACATGCATATTATTGTAAAATTGTTTTTTTTAAACGTTGCACACAAAGTTAAAGTATATACGAAAAATATTAAACCGAAAAATATTTTATTAGTAGGAAATTAATATTAATGTAATATGTAAGACTTGGACAATGCTTGGTACAGTTATAAAATTACGAATGTTTTTGTGCAGCGCACCCTTACAAGAAAGAAGGCTTATCTTAGTTGTTTAACTTATTTTTAAAAGTTTCTTTTCGTTGCCAGATTATAAGGAAATACTACGGAAATAGGCATTTTGACACAGTCTATTTGACAAACAAACCTGTAACAGTTATCGAAGGACCAACAAAACATACAAATAAAAATTGTTTACTTTTTTATATTTTCTGTATCAAAACATAATTTATTGAAAACCGATTACACTGTATAACTTTTGTATCGAACTGTTGTAAAGTGTATGATTTATTAAAAATATATTTTATCCCATGTTTCGTGTAGTTAATTTGTGAAGTGCCAACCTGTTGTGACCTTAAAGCTGTATGGCTGGCAATTGTAATATTTGAAATTAATATTTTATATACTCTAGCGATAACTATTTACCGACGAAGGTTGGCGAGACTTATTTAATCGGGGTAAATATGGGCTAGGCCGTTCAATGTAGTGTTCGCAATCCCATCGCACGGTCGTTTCTCCACGGCTGACACACTGAATTAAGGCTGGTATAGAAACACCCGCGGAAATTAAATTTTTATTGTAGTTTCAAACATTTTAGGCGGGACAAGAAAACAAATAGAGTACTTCTGCAACATTCTAATGGAGTCTTTTAAGTAGTTTTAGAAGCCGTCAAGGGATAACAACACAATTCAGAAATTTTTTAGCGCGCCTCATATTTACAAGCTAATAAATCTGTTAAATTAAAGCTATACATATAATTTATATTTTTTGGACTCCAGCTATATTCTTAACAAACACAGTCACATTAAAATCCCGTTAACCTTTGTAATCTTCATATCAAAGCTAACAGTTCACGCACGAAAAAAAAAAAAAAAAAAAGTACAGCAGCTAAGTTCGGCCATAAAACCATTGTCCAGTAAAGTAACATAATTCGTCCCTCAAAACAGTTTACCGAGGTACACAGTGCACTCGACCTTTTCTTTGTCTAAATATTGCGTACTTATATTTTGTTTGTATATAATTAAGCACAGCTATTGTGTAACATATATCCGCCAGGAATAATTGATTCGCGCCACGCGCTGTTGGGTTACAAAACACCCACGTCATCAAACATAGCTACTCAGTTGCAAGAGACGCTGTACCTGCCGGCTCGACACCCTGGTTAGCTTCTTTCAGCATGACCTTCCTCTCAAGGCGTCAAGCACACTAATGAGGGAGGGGAAGTGATAGGAAGATTGCTCGCACCCCCACCACTGCTTCTCTCTGTACGTACGTCACAGTGATAAGCCGCGCCCTCGTCCCTACGCCACGCCTTCCAGACTGCTCGAACACGTGGCATGAGAAGCGCACGTCAAGGTCACTCCGGAACATAGCAGTCTTAACAGCTTCTGCAATATCGGATAATGCGCGAAGTCTTATTGTTTTGTTGTGGTAGTTAACACTATTTGTAAAAAATTAACATGGACATTTTTTATAATTATCGGATAACGCAACTATAGCTTCGACCGACCACATTGTGAAATTTCAAATTCAGAAACGAAAATGGACAACGGAGGTCTATTTCACATCCTGCAACGTGACGCTGACAAATGACAGCCCCAACCCTCTGATTGGCTAAAATGTCCAACTTGTAGCACTCAGTTCTACAGAAAATAGCACCGGACCAAAAATGAAATCCTCCAGGAAATCGGCCAGCGCTCTGTCATACATTTCCACAGAACCCTCCACAGCACCTGCCGTAGCAGCTTCCATGGAAGAAACTTCCATTGTGGCACACGGGCTTAAGGGTGTTCAAGTGCGTTAAAGTCATAATTTTATATTTATATGAAATATTGTTAGTTTTGTATACAATACTTGTGAGTACATTTGAATCTTACGAAACAATTTTAGCTCTCATAGTTTTCTCATAACTGTGCGTCAAAGTCAAAATTTGCATATTCTGCTGCCATGCAAATAGTGCAAACCAATTGACTTACGTACGTGAAATAATTCACAGTGAAATAACATACTATGGGCTACGTAATAAATCATTTGAAAAAATCTCGTGAACTATTTTGTATTTTAAAAAAATTCCTGAATTTGCCACTTTTTCCTGTACTTTTACGATTTTATTTCAAATTTAAAATCTTACGTTATGGGCTTTTTTTAATGTATTATTGCATAGCTCATGGAATGTAAGTTTGCAGTGAATTATTTTGTTTAAGTAGGTCAGTAGATTTTCACTTTTTCCATTGCAGCGTAACAAGCAAATTTTGACTTTGACACCCCGTTAAGAGAAAACTATGAGAGCTAAAATTGTTTAGTAAGATTAATATGTACGCACATGTATCGTCTACAAAACTAACACTATTTCATGGAAATATAATCAATTAAACACCCTTAAGGCGACCCCAGCGGGGTCGGTCCCCGGATTTTGACATGTGGGAATCGTGCCGGAACGATTTCGCTGATTGGCGGCCTTCTCGGGGATCTCCCGTTTCCCCCGCCCTTCTCATTCCGACGCTTCCCCATCATATGGCCTCATTTCATGTCATACTTCTGCGCAGATTGCCTACGGCCCCATATTAATAAAATGTTCATTCGGGGTGCGGTACTCTGGCCCTCGGATATTCTCCTCGTACGATATTTAATTGTTATTAAATACAATTACCTTTTTCACGAACATCGCATTTCAACTGGAAATTTACCTAGCACAGGAAGAAGTCAGAAAGGTCTTTACACGAAATTTGACGCTTGGAAATCTATATGTTTGCGGAATGTAAGAAAAACTACTTTTTCGTGGCGTTAGAAATACTCTTCTCTTTTTATACACCATATGTTATTAGCAAATCATTATCATATGCTAAGAGTTTATGAAGACGGTTGTTAAATATTTAATTTATAAAAAATACTTCCTTTTTCACTACAATACGTTACCACAGTTTCCTGACAACGGTTTACACATTGATTTAATGAATGCGAACAGATTAATTGTATTTATGGAGAATTACATGTTTTGTAAAACATAAACGACTAATGTTTAAAAATAAATGTATAATTAAGACGCAGTTCGTTAATATGTGTTGAACGACAGTTTGCAGAAATATGTGCAGAACACCTGAACGACATCGTCTCTGTATTCAAACTTTATATATATACACACAAATATGTGTGTGTGTATGTGTACATAACACACAATCTTAGACACCTAAACAGACAGGAACACAGACCTAAGAATGTAAAAAGAATTTCAATGTTTTTTTTTTGCTTGAATGTTGTGTTGGAGTGTTGCATGACGCGTAAATTAAATTCTTACGGCTTTTTTTGATCACAGAAAATTGAAAGCTGTTGTACTGAAGTTCTTACTAACTCGAATATATTAACGCTTGGACTGATTAACGTAAATAACGAATTGATCACTAGTATTGAAATACGTCTAAATGGTTTTAAAAATTGCTGGTTGTCACCGTACGTAACTACTGACGAAATAGAATAACATAGGTAACATTAACATCCCTGAACTCCGTATGTAAGTCTATTCATTCCGGAATAAAATTCGTAACTTCATGACTCCAGCTTCATATTTCACCCAAGACATGAACTGACAGGTCACGTATCAATACCGAGAAAATAGTAACCAATAGGATGTTGTCAACTGGCATGGCATACGAAATTACACCTCCGCTCAGTGGCGTGTGGAACAGGAATATAAAACAAGTTTAAAATGAAGATCCATACGATATGTACGTACCATCTACAGTGACGTCATGGCAAAGCAGTGAAATACGTGTGTAAGAATGAGTAGTAAATACACTACTGAACAATGTTACTAATTATATGTGGGTGTGGTTGTGAATTAAAATTTATCTTCAAGTAGGCCTAATGCATATCATCGAACACAAAAAAATTCTAAAATGCTACTGCCAACCTCAATCTGTGATTGTTTTCAGTATAAGTCGTTCGGGATAATATGAGCAGTAAAGATTTAACCTCTGAAAAAAAAAACACTTCAAGTTTACTGCATATAATTTTACATTAACAATAGTTACCTTATTCGTTGTACACTTATCAGTTGATTACCGAATGTAGTTCCGAGTATTTTGCTGTTTAAATGCAACGATAGTCTACTGAAATAAAATCATTTAAATTCGACACATTTGTGTTTAATATAGTTAATAAACTTTTTAAATCAAACTGTATTGGTTCCTGCCGACTGCACACTTTATCTTATACAAGTAAACATCAAGTAATGTGTCCAGAGATGTTAGATATTACCTGTCGTTAGCCTTTACGCGCGGAAATTATAAAATACAAATTTAGCAGGGCTTTTTGGAGTGCTCATTTTATCCTGAACCACTTGTACCTTTGTACAGTCTAGGTGGAATTGTTTACGTGCGTTCTCATGTCCGTAGCCTTAAACAGTTGTTTTACCTTTCACAGCACAGCAAACTTCACCTCAAAACTACGCCCTCTTGTTTTGAAAAACGTTCAGTGGAGATAAACATGAACTGTGCAAATACTCTATAGAGAATTCATATTTTGCCTTTGCAATCAGTCAACACTTGAACAGAATTATCACTGCGCGCTGCATTGGCAGCCCAAAGTGTTCCTCGTTTTCCTCAATAGCAACGCTCGCAAATCTGCCATTAATTTAATTCATTACAATTGAAAGTACACACAAGCTGATCAACTGCGAATGGCTGATAATTATCTGCAGGAACAGAAAAGAGGCGTGTGCGATAAACACCGCTTCATCGGCTCGTTTCATTGACAATTAGCGTGCAATAAGGACGGCAGTCCACTGGACATTTTTCACGCTACACGTATCTGACCTCGTGTTGAATGGATCGTTATTGACTAATGCGGCAGAAAGCACGCTTGCACAATTCATGACTGCCATAATGCTACTAAAGCACTCGAGAATCGATCCCTATGCAGTTTTATCAGCTTTATTTGCTCGCTGGTCTGGTTAATTCTCTCAACTGGGGTGAATATGTACCGAGGCCCAGACAACAAATGCTGGGCTGTAGCGCTTTGCAGTTCGATGAAGAGTGAGGTTGTACTATATTTTCAAAGTCACTGTGTACCGCACGAAAACTTGACTTTTTGCTAGGTTTCAACGTACCTTCAGCATAATAAAACACTGCAGGCTTTCGCTTGTACTCGAAGCTGTTACACTATTTAACTGAGACTATAAGAATTCCGCAATTGCAATATTCGATACCTGCTATTGGTCTGTAGAGAACTACGTCAGACGTACATCACCCAATCATACTTGCTGCAAGAAACTACAGCGTTTTCAAGGGTATGTTGGCACAAAACATTAGAGATGATGATTAGAGATGATGGTATATCGCGAAAATGTTTTGTGCCAACATGAAAACACTGTAGTTTCAAACATATATGATTCATTGATATACTTCTGACACAACGTAGCTGTCTGCTGACAAATGACTGGCAACAAATATTTATAGACATGCAAAATTCGCGTAATCATTCGGTAGCAGACTAAGCTTCACTTTCCTTTACATAACAAAGCATAATCTGCAATTCAATTGGCCACGAACTTTTGTGTGTTGTCATTTACGTGTGTTACAACTTTACAGAGATTGGCCTCTTTACCGTGTAAGCATTCTTCGCGGCAAGTCACGACAATATCGGCCAGCGGGAGACGTCGAAAGAGCCTATAGTCACTTGGAGTCTAGCCAGCTGTAAGAAAATAACGCGAATTTTGCATGGCTTTACGAATATTACAATATCGGGATTCTTATTGGTTCAGTCAAATAGGGTAACAGCTCCAAGTACCAGCTAAAGACAGTAATCTTCTGGTAACCTGAACGTGTTTTGAAATCCAGCTAACAGTCAAGTTTACCCGCGATAATCCATAATTAGAGGTACGTCAATTTCGCGGATTCATCTGGCAGCAGCCTAGACTTGTTAGTCCTATACACCCACTGGCCACAATCGATTATCTATTGGCTTATAACCGTACAAGCGGGTAGCAAGCGATAGCACTTAGCATTATTCCCTTATTTACTACTGGCTTGCAGTAGTCAAACGCGTCTCGTAACAGCCGCCAGCAAGTCACAGACATGACAATCAAGTATACATAATTGGCGTTCAACCTGTCCTGGAATGTATCTGCGAAATTTATGTACCTCTATCCATAATCTCAAATTATTAGTCGAGACGATTACAGAGGGGAAAACTGCCTGTTTGCTAGACTTCAACGCACTTTATTAATTTTTTACGCTTTCCTGTCGTTACTGGCGGATATCAGTTTGGCTGGTCTTGAACTAATAATTCTGTAGCGCTATGACCGAACGTCTGTGATTTGTGGATAAACATCTAAAGCGCGCCATACAACTGTCGTCCAATTATACCCGACCGCAGAGCGTTACACTGATTTGAAGAACGTGCTGTCGAAAATGATTCTTGCGCTCTTCCCCCTTCCATAGTCATTAGATGATGGTCACATTTTATTTTTACAGCACACGATGGCATAGTGGAATAAATTCTGCTTCCACAAAGATTCTACAGTAAAAACACTTTATTTGCCACAGCGAAAAGTACGGCGCGGCATACGAAAAAATTGGTTTCAACACTGTATGTATTATGAGTAGCTTTTCCGCGAAACAAATGTGTTTTAAAGTGTACAGTAATGGGTAAAAAACATGCAGTTAACACTACAGTAGTTTAAGAATAATATTTATAGACAAATTTGTTGTACTATATTTGAAGACAAGCTTTATATCGACAGAAATTAATATTGCTACAAAGGAAATATAATTTTTAAAAGGAAATAATATGAACAAAAAATTTATTGCCATAGTTTTTACTGCATTTGGAACTAATAAATAATAACTCATGCATGATCTTTGAAAGAAATGTGCAATGGGAGTGCACGACTGGATTTAGTTTCTTGGACATACTCCATTGCGAAGTAAATGACTGTCAAAATAAAACTAAAAATAATGCAAATAAAAACATAAATAAACAGAGTATGCTTTAGTCAACAGGATACATACAAAACACAATATTCCAAAAATGGAATCGTGTCAAATAAAACAAGGAACAAATAGAAATTAATGAAATAACAAAAATCCAAAAAGAAAACTAAGTTAACATGCGACACAACTATGAGACGAAACAAAAACATAGTAGATAACAGACATTGTTGTATTTCTGTTCGTGTCTGTTATCTACAGTGCTTTTGTTCTAGGTCCAGGGGATTTGGCTGTGCGTTTATGAGTGAGTGAGTGTATCAGTCAGGACACTTCATTTTATATGATGAAGGTGGCCACGCTTGCGTTCAGGTCGCAGCCTTTCAAGTACTTTTCAACCAGAGTTGTGTGTCGTAAACATTACGTCACAATATGTTTGATGTCGAGTAATTTATCATTGAAGTTCACCTACGACCTGTGCTTTGGAATACGAAGCATCATGATGTGCTAACAGAGAGGTGAAACAAAAACACTGGAAATAAGTTGCCGTAACAGTAGTAGAAGGATGGGATGCACTGACTAAACAAGATAAATTACGCAGGTAAGTGTGTAACGTAAAGACAAGGATAAATTATACATTTTATACTCAAATATGCAGATAATTTGTAATTTTTTTAAGGAGCTATAGACTAATGTACACAGAGTGCGTGTATACAAGTTTTGCATTGGTAATTTTAATAATGTTACATAATGTCGTAGTGACATTTGCTCACTTGCGTTGAAAATAACAGTGTTCGATTAAAATTACTCTAAAAACATGCGTAACCAAGTCGTCATTTAGTAGGTGATATTTTATTATTATACAATCTCTGTTACCACAGAAAAAACCAATATGAACTGTCATGCATCAACTATAGATTTATATCAGATCATATTATATTATACTGCCATGGAACACTTCCAGCACGACTGACAAAATAATATGCGTATGCATTACGGACATTTTTTGAACTGACAGAAGAACCACCAGTAACAACAACTGGTACATCTTCCATATCACAAAGCTGAAACAATCTTTTAATCTCACAAAGTTATGAATAACACACGTCGCTTTTACCAAAATATCCACAAACTCTGGCGGCAGATTTATGACAGTGTGAAAGAGCCTCAATTTATTCAATAAAATTCCAAAAGCACACTCGACATATCTAAGCGCTCGGCTAAATATATAGTTAAAAATACGTTTTATGTTGTCAAGGCTTTGTCTTGGATATGGCCTGATGACATGATTATCCATTGCAAAGTCCTTGTCTACAACAAAAACATGGGGCAATGGCATCGTACTTTCAGAAAAGGCAATGTTTTGTTTTCTGGCAAGTTCAAATTGCCACTTGTTAGTTTATTTTACATTGCAGATTTCATGAAAATGTTATAGAGTCAGGCGAATTCCCGTGCGCCCCTACATCTATGACTGTGAAGCAATAATTTGCATCGACCACTGCTAACGATACTATAGAGAAAAACGCCTTGCAATTAAAACACTGTAACCCAGAATGTCCCGGCTTTACAACACGAAAATGCTTGCCGTCTATTGCCCTACGGCAGTTGGAGTACTTAGCACGATTTTCGAATTGCTTTGCAATTCTGACCCAGTCTTCTGAAGTTGGCTCTGGTAAGTAAATGTCTTTCATTTTTGTTCAAATTGCATCACATGTTTCTCTCACAATAGCAAACACTGTACTTCACCCCATTCGGAACTCAAAAGCAAGGGTTCTAAACGTTCGTCCCGTTGGAAGAAATCTGAAAAGATAAAGCATTATTTCCATATTTTTAGTAGGCCACCTGCACAGGCTGCCGCACAGTTTGCAGAGCTTCAGCAGAAAATGATTCAAACATAAACCGTTTCACGAGTTTGTTTGTTGCCTGCTTATTGTTACACGTACATCAAGGGTATTTTCTATAAAAAATACCATTTATATAGAGTTATTGTCTGAGGTGGGTGTTTTCCTTAGGCATTATAATTAGAGACCTGAAAAATTCGTGTTTTCTTTTAGGATCAAGCTAGAGTTTCAGCAACTACAGGTTTGTATTACGTTCACTATTGGCCGTTGACTCACTCGACACTTCCTGGAAGCAGTTAAGCCAATAATAAAACTGTAACTGAATACAGGCCCATTTCACAGTGTCAGCGAGCAGCCAATAAACAACTGCTGTCTGCACGATTTCACATATATTCTTGGAGGCTAGCCTACATGTCAGTGAACCCGCGAATTTTCCCGGCCTCTAATTATAATACATGTTCACAGAATTTAAAATGGTTTGACAATTTGATAAATTTCTTTCATTAGACCTGAAAACACAAAGTACGGTCATTTCAAGCATACCATGTATTATAATAATATTGTAACGAAAAAGAAAAATGTGCACATTTGAAATGCACCTCAAATATTATTGCTCGTTAATTCTACAAAATCATGAAATTGAACGTATCATGTAGTACTTTAGTGACACATTTACAACACGCAACTCACAGTGAGCGGATAAAATAGTAATTTCTACATATAATAATTCTCATATACTACAAGACCTGTTTTAATTTTACAGTTAAGGATCCTCAATAAAATGTAAATCAGTACGAGTTGCTCCAGAGAAATCTGACTTCAAAAAGCACCGAGCGGAAGAGGAAACGCTATGTGTATTTTAACCAATTGCTATTCCTGCTAGACTCCATGGACGACAGAATGTAAGTACCCATGCATATATATATATATGATTAGTCAAGGGAGTGTGTTATTCAGGGTGGTGATTCAAGTTGAAACAGCATTGTTAATTATTTTTCTAAATGCCTTCCGAACAGCTTAAGTAAAACAACTTTTCAAATGTGAATTGGGGAAGGTGACAGCCATGGACTCTTTATTCAGAACCGTCCTTGAACTTTCTCAGAGTGACCTCAGAAGATCATGGAGAAACAACATTTGTATGTTTGGACTCGTCTACCTTATGCCTTTTGATTGAGAATATGTCCCTTAAAAATGTGTTTACGTTAGATACTATTGATGTAAGCCCAAGGAAACTGATACGGGCTCGTGCATTCATATTGTGTTGTCCTTTCACCTCATCTCATCCTCATCGGCTACTGAGACTAGTAAAGCATTTGTGTTTAACAGTTAACTATAACATAGGCCTACAACTTTTACACAAAAAAAAAACACATTCTGTAGAAACAGGGCCGAACGCAGGGTGATGGGGGCTGTACCATCTCCACAAATATAACCGATGACGTTCACCATATGGACCAAGATGGAGATAACAACATTCAGTCAGAGGGACAGTCTACTCCAGCTAGAAATGCTGTAGTTGAAAGAGGGAACAAACGGAAAGTCAAGGCATTTGAAGAGCAAGTTCTGGAACATCTGAAATCTAGTAGTAGAGTCGCAGAAGAGGACGGTGACAGGCCATTTCTATTATCTCTTCTGCCTATGTTAAAAAAAACTGACAGACCGAACAAAACTATAAGCCCGATTGCGATGACAGAAATCTTGCAGCAAGCTCTTCATTCTGATTCCCTGTGTTCCATAAGTTTACAGCCACCTTTATTTAACTCTCCTCCTCTGGGAAATATGAACCCGCAGATACGAACTCTGGCAATGTCTCCATATGGTCCACACAACTTCCCACAACCTCCTCATTACAACCACCCCGTCTACTGTCACCGCAGCCAAGCAGTGCCATACCAAGCCCCACACCAGTATCCCGTCACTCAAATATTAAAGAAGAAGACAATCTGTACCTGTCACCATCCTCTCAACATGAAAGCGAGACTAGTGCTTTCATTGTGCTCTGTGATCAATGAAATACTTCAAGCATTACCTTTCCAGTCTGTTGCATAGGCATACATTATTTTGCACAATTTCATGCTATACATTCTGGAATAAATATAACTACTTTGTTAACAGTAATGTAGCCGAAATCTTTCATCTTACCTCAGTGTAACAGCAAATCTTTCTTGTGTTGATATTGGATTCTTTACTCTTGTTTTCTGCTTTTCAATTTTATCACGAATGTACGAACACGACTCGTCAAATGGCGGCACACTCATTCCGAAGTATGAAATTAACTTATCAGTATCGTTCCTAAGTTCTTCAAATAATGTATGAATGTGTCCCCAAGTAGGTCTCTTCCAATTTATGAGGTGGGCGCCGTATTTCCTACCTCTGCGTTTGTTTTTTTACATAACTAGCTTCTGCTGCAGCTAACAGCACTATCTCTACAGGCGCCATGACACAAACTAGCCCTCTACAGTTGCGTTTCTCGCTCAGATGTGGCCGGGTGACATGGTTTCGACCTTCTCGCAGCGTCCTGGTCGCAGCGGCCAGGTCGCAAGTGTTGTTCGCAAAGTACTGTACAATATCTGTGCACGAAGCAGTATCCAGTAACATATGTACAATTTGTTGTGAAACATTTATTTTAAAATTATTTCCACAAGATTTATTAAAGTTATTGGATGGCTGTAGTCAGATTGTAGGCACTTTATACTGAAACTACTAGTTATGTGGTTAAGTTAAGGGTGATGGTTGCAGTTAATTGAAATATGTTAATCTAGTTACGTTGGCTTAACTCGACGTAGCTTAGATTACAGAAAACTACACAGTTGTACGACATAGTTATGGTAGGAGGAGAGGAGCGGCTGTGTACTTAATTACGTTAAGATTATACTCTACTCTATGATGGGTGACCCTTCGAGCACCTTAAACCTCACCGTAACATTATGTGCTGGGGGATTTTTCGTATCTTAGTCTTGTGTATGTGGAATTTTGCAATCTATTTTAAATAAGAAAAACTAGTACCGAACAGACAAACGAACAGAAAGAAAAGAAAGCGAGTTATTATTGTAGTGTTCCTGTTCTGATCTATGTTTAAAGTTTTATGTCACCAACTCTTCGAGAAGATAAATAAAATCAAATACATAAACAAACAGACGGACAAGAAAGCAAGATAATGTAACGAGTCAGTGCTCACGAAGACAGTGAACTGAGCGAACTGATGATCCACGCCACCTCCCATCTTTCCTGCTCGCTACTACCAGTCCCGGCGAAGAGGTGGCGGACTGCGCCCCTCCTCCTCCCCCCATCTTCTCGCTCTGGGTGTGTTTACGAAGACGAGTAGCATAGTTTGGGAAGTGACTTTGAAGAAGAAAGTGCAGATTCAGGCATAATACTGAGGTTCAAAGGGTTGGTGACCATTTCGGCAAAGTCGTTGAGTTGGTCACATTTGGAATCTATTTACCGCAAATTAACCCTTTGAAATGCATTAATTAATTTTAATAAAGGAGGTAAAGTCACCAACATGTGTGCGTTGCAGGATGCATGATATTTTTTTAATGTAATCATTGTGTCGATATATATATGTGTGTGTGTATACATATATATATATATATATATATATATATATATATATATATATATATATATATATATATATATATAT
>PNEQ01116023.1:0-23640 GCA_003012365.1 Medauroidea extradentata | reverse complement strand
TTTTTTTTTTTTTTTTTTTTTTTTTTTTTTTTTTTTTTTTTTTTTTTTTTTTTTTTTTTTTTTTTTTTTTTTTTTTTTTTTTTTTTTTTTTTTTTTTTGCAATTTTGAGAAGCCTCAAAGTCATGCTTCCAGCTAGCGTATTGAATTTTTAAAAATCGTGAGAAGTATATTTTCTAGAGTGTTTTTGCATGTTCGTAGATAACCGCAATAGGAAATAGTTAAGTAGTTTCACTTTAAAAAAAGTTCGTTTAACACGCTGCAACTTCGTCAATGTGCCAGATACCCCTTAGGTTTAAGTACAAGAAACAATACGACGGTTGGTGTCGGAGCTCATACGAAATTATTGAACTTAAATCATCAATAACACCAGTCGAGCTCGAGCTAGCCAGTCAAATGTGATGAAGCATACATTTAAAGAACAGGAAGTGTTATTGCAAAGATTTGGTGAATTATTTTCTCGGTTGTTTTCATGACATAAATAAATATGGATACATACTCGATGCTGAAACTGACACGGACAGCGTTAAAATTTAGTTTGTAAAAATTAAGGCAAATCACCAACTACTAGAAGTATAAAAAATAAAGTAGTCCCTAAACTAATGTTGTGGAAGTCTGATGTGAAACCTTTCAATAACTGTAAGTAACGTGTATGTCAGACAGTGACTCTGAGTAGGACTTGCTGCCAGAATTTTCAACACTATCTATTGTGTCATTCCACATGTCATTCTCGTCATGCCTATACCCGCCGTACGGTAGCTTGATACAGCCTGGAAGTCCTGCTTCTAGCTTGCATTTGTTTTCACACCAACTATGTATCCTTCCGCCTAACGTCAACAATAACATTGCCAGGCTGACGGCTTCACTGCAAGCCTACGTACATTGTTCATCCGCCGCCATTAACTACGTCACCTCTAAAATATTAAAATATATGCTAAATGTAAATATACGATTAATTTCATATCCTGAAAATGAACACATTATGTACATATTCCATTGAACCATTTTCAATATTTTAGCCGCTGTTCATAATATACAGAAGAACTATTACTACGAGATCAATGCCAACCCAACCATCCTCCAACTATCGTATAACTGACGTGTTTAACTAATTTTTAAAGTAATTATTACGAAAAATTTTCATACTCGCGGACGCGTAACAATAAAAAATATGTTTATTTATTTATCTCACCGTATTGTTTTTATTTGCTTACATAGTTGCATGGCAATATTGGAAGTATTTCTAGTATTTTTTTCCAACAGTTCATATCTAAAATTATCATTCTACCGTTCGGCGGGTATACCGTGGCTCCCAGTAACCAACCAGAAATTTCTCCAGTCTGGGAGCCAAGACATTTATTCGATGTCCTTGTTTTAATTTCCATCTTTAGAATACGCAGTTTCAACCCCTGTACAGGAAATAACACCAGCATACTGAGAGAAATTTTGACGGTGGAAGTTTGGCAACAATGGGTCGAGGACGAGACAAGAGCAAGAGGTCTGCACTGGAGTATCACTGCGAGCAATGTTTGTGCAAGTTTCCACGAAGAGAACGCGTATTTTTCTTAGCTACACCCCTGTAATTTACGTATGTTTATTCAAGCCTTGCTAACGATGTTACCGCACTGCCCCGTGTGTTAAATAAACACGCAGGTTAGCCACGTTTGGTTGGCTATTCTATTCTCAGGATAGGGTCATTCGTCGTTATTGTATGATATCGCTGATCCACAGCTCACACTGCATACTTTAAATGAATGTTGGTAAAGGTATTCCCCGCAGGAACTGTTTTTATTTAATCCAGACCAATCATGCGCTCAGGAGCCGTGGTAACATTGGATATTCACTGCACAGGTTGAGGTTTGCTACACTTACAAGATAAAGTGTTATTTCTTGCAACATTAGTAGAATGTGGCCAGCTAGGTACCGATACTAAAAATGTATTTTTACAGTTAAAAATAAGAATTTCATTGTTTCTCCTTTCTATCAAGTAAAGGTGTAAAATACGTCTATGATATTAACTTCCTTAGGAAACAGAACATAATAACTATGCCGCCAAATTCTCGGATTCCGACTGCACCAAGTGAACTTAATACAAAAACTAAGTAGAAAATACAATGTGCTAAAGATTCGTAAGGTCCTTTGTTCTCAAGGAAGTTTCACTAAATGTCCAAATACACATAGAAGTGGAAGTCAAGGGGATGGTATTTTGTGAATACGGACTGCACAACACGAATTTGTAACCTAAACTAAAATAAAAATGTATACCATTTTATAAAATGTCGTCAAGCCCTTTTTTACGAGAATAATATCAATGTAGTGCGAACAGTCTGCCCTACATTTCCGCTCACTGATGTTTTAGATCTATCTGGTAAACTAAGGGTGTGGCGACTTTTTACCAGACGGTATTTTCTGCTTAGTTTGGTCATTAATTAACACGATGCGGTCCTTATCCGTGAATTACCCGACACTCTGTAGTTGTACATGTAATGCCAATAGCTGAAAGACAATAAAAGTATTTATTTTTCAGTTATATTTAATTACATTGATGAAACATAATGATTTATTTAAATAGTAACACGGGTAGATTATTAACGCTACAGATGGTGTAAATATTTCCTTCTTCAAGTGAGCTAACATCTACCATTGTTTCACTTACAGCCTAGTAATGTTCAGACATTTTTCCTGTTCACTGAAGAAATATTTTCCACGCGTGTATTTTTTTTAATGACAAATAAATATATATTCTTGAGCTAGCAAAATACTAGATACTACACAACAGATTTGGTTGACCCAACAAATTAAAATATGTAGTATTTACACCTGACTATAAAATATTTTGTTGACTCAAATAATAACTTGCTTGTTAATACACTAATGTACATGTTATTGACATTCCCACCTCGAGAGTTATTACGCAATAGATGTGGCACTTAGCACAAAAGTGTAAATTGTGATTCATTCCGGTATAAACAATTCTTATTATAACCATATCTATAAGAAAAAAATAAAGACGTAAATGTCGAAACTGTGTTTTTGCGTGAATTTCGTACAAAAAAAAGTGCCGAGTGAGGTTAAGCCCTAGTAACACACTTGGAAGGACCCGGGTTTGGTACCCGGCTCTGCGAATCCTTTTTTTTTTTTTTTTTTAATCGCTCCAGGCGAATACTGGGTTAGTTCCACAATGTAAGCCCTCGCCGACTCCTAATCCCTTTTGTCCGAGTTCCTCTTCCAAGGCATGTTGCTTCAAGGGCACGTAAATACCAAATAAATATAATTAATACATAAAAATAAAAATATTATTAAATTATCAGTCTGGCTACAAGTTGCAATGCTGTACCTTAAGTCAAATAATCAGGAGTGAGAGAGAGTGACTGAGTGAAAGATAACATCGAGGTCTTCAGCGCTGGTGAGGGATGACATGAGGTGAGTATGGAGCGGCGCCGGAATGAAAGGGCGGGGGAAACGAGAGATCCCCGAGAAAACTCGCCAACCGTCCGGCACGATTACCACATGTGAAAATCCAGGGACCTTCCCCGCTGGGAATCGAACCCGGAAAGCCTTGGTGGGAGGCGAGAGGTGTGATCTAAAATATGTGATATGTGATGTTTGTCTAATTATCTAGCTGTCGACAAGACGTGAGTCTACTTATCGCACCTTAATTTAAAGTGTTTTGTGGCCTGATTTCGCATTTGTTAATACTGCGTGGTTTCTTCCCTCATTTTAAGTTGGGTCTGCAGAAATGTGCTGCCATCAACATGATGTTGTCAAGGCACTGAGGATTGTCTGAAACACTTAGGGCCGTATCTTTAAACGGCTTTCGATTGACAACCAACTGTTATCTCCATAGAGAAAGCATTGGTGAGCGGTTGCTTGTCATTCGAAAGAGGTCTATAAATTCGGCCCTTAGCGTCAAATGTGCAGCCGACGTTTCCGTTGGAATGTCAATAAAGTGATGTATTGTGTTTTTCTAGGCAGAATATTGCTTGACAACCAGCAGATCTTCTTGGGCTGTGCCGTCCTCCGCAGCATAGTCTGGTAGGCGTCGGTATACGGTGTGAGAGATTCTGTGTTCGAACCACGGCTCGCACATGCGTTGTCTCTCCACCTTATTTCACTCTCAGCCTCTCTTAAGGGGCCCGCCTACCTGCCATGAAAGTTGTGATGTAGAGGTGCAGGGTAATCGTTTTTTTCACAGAAAATATTAGTCGTGAGATTGTGTGTTTGACATATAAAAGATATTAAGGTATCTCACACTAAGGGTAAATGGTTTCAGTTCTATCAGTTTCTTAAGTAAATAGATAATAGGGCCTTAACATTCCAAATTAGTGCCTATTCCGGCTTGTGTAGTGCCGTTATTTTTTGTTATTTTTTCTTAAAACCATTTAACCTCAGTAGATCTATCCTTGAGCTTTCGATCCCGTGACTGTTTGTACCTTGTAATAACTGAAAATTTTGAGGAAATCTTGTTCATGTAATATGTGTCCTGCGCAAATATACAGCCAGTGTTGTGGAAAATTGAAGGATTCGCGAGACCGAGCCGAGAGGACAACAGAGAGAGCGAGAGACAACCTCCTCCACAGCAGGGGTTGACCCAATCCCGCTTTTGTGGGGGGAAACTCCACGTCCAGAAGTCGAACGGCCGCCAAGGCGCTATGTAGGCGTGTTCAAGTACGATATTCGTAATTTTATATATTTATGAGATAGTGTTAGTTTTGTAGACGATACTTGTGAGTGCAGTTTCCTCTTACGAAACAATTTTAGCTAGCGTAGTTTTCTCATAACGGTGCTTCGAAGTAAAACTTTGTGTGTTCTGCCGCCATGCACATAGTGAAAACCAATTGACTTACGTAAGTGAAATAATTCACAGTGAAATAACATACTATGGGCTACGTAATAAAATATTTGAAAAAAAAAAAAAAAACCAGCGAAAAGTTTTTGTATTTTAAAAAATTGTTGAATTTGCAACTTTTTTTCTGTATTTTTGTAATTTTTTTAAAATTCAAAATATTACGTTGTAGGTTTTTTAAAATGTTTTATTGCATAGCTCACGGGATGTAAGTTCACAGTGAATTATTTTGTTTAAGTAGGTCAGTTGGTTTTCACTATTTTCATGGCAATGCAGCAAGCAAATTTTAACTTTGACTCTCAGTTATATGAAAGCTACGAGAGCTAAAATGGTTTCATAAGAGTAAAATGCACTCACAAGTGTCTACTACAAAACTAACAATATTCCTTAAAAATATACAATTATGATTTTATCGCACTTCAACACCTTTAAGATCTCACCTTACATCCGTGGGATGCTTTTGTCTTATAAATATGTTACAAACCATCTTCAAACTATATTGTTATGTAAATATATGATATTACTCTCTGTTTCTCTTATCATTCCTATGTTTCATTAACTAACATGTCGTGGGCCCAGGGGCAATGAGATCACTAACAGAAAAGTTTTGAAAACTATACAGTTAACAACAAATTTTTTAATGCCAGTTGTTCACAGAAGTGTGTTTCAGTTCGACTGGAATTTGTGTTTCCAACTCATAAAAAAGTTTCACTTTATGATGTCTCTCAACATTTACAAATAACTCTAATATCCTAAAATGTATTTATACGGGAATGAAACAAAGGAATATAGTCCATAAACTAATTTTAAAACAGGTTAAATTCATAACTTGTAATTTATTAGTAATATGAAGATACCCTAAAACTAAATACTATTAAATGGAATTCGCTTAGGCCGCGGACTGAAAAATCCGAGTAAGTAATAGATGCAGGATTGATTGTTTAACAATAAAGTTGAAAATCTGGCTTTTTTTAGTGATCCCCGAAGAAAACTGGGACTAAATTTGTTTTAAATTTGCTAATTAGGAGCAAAAGTTTTAATTTAAAACTCTACACAGTAACAAAATATGTAAAATGTAATGAAGAAAACATTTTATGTCTGATAGGACTCTATTGTTATATAAATTGGGACGGAGAATGCTATTGGTTAGAAGTTTTTCTCTTCACCCCTCATTCCGGTGCTGCTCCATACTCACCTCATATCAGCGCTGTAAAGACCTCAACGTTAAGCGCTGACCAAAATATCTATACTTCACTTTTATTAATACATATAGAAGTAAAACACAAATACACATGTATATGTTTTCGTTTAAAACCAAATGACCAGTTATTTTGAAACAATTTCCATATATTGGCATTCTATTGCCTGTTGAAATTACTTTGATATTCTTAAAAACAAAATTGGAATTTGTTAGACGCAGTATATTAAATACCGAATTACAACTGAAGTCGTAGAAAACTCAACGTCACCGACGATATAGATGCTGAGACTTCTCTGTCAGGACCACTTGAGGACATAATATTTGCAAGACAACCTGATATTCAGGGACGTATCTCAGTCGACATTTCATAATTTGACACCCCTTCAGCAACTATTCCTTTTGACTTCGTTGTTTCCTCACTTGAGAATCTCTCTCTGCTTGTGAGGGTTTCTATTTTCCGCCATTAAAACACAGGAATGGAAATACGGACAAAAATTGACCTTTGTGCGAGGGTAAAATAACGAAGATAAATTGCCCGTTTACCGCGCGCGCATATTAGCTCCTGAGTAACGTTCTTTTTTGTTGCTTGGCGGTATAAATTGTAATTTGAACAGCGCACTCGAATTCTGCCGTCCGTTTGTATATTAGCGGTGGGTGTTTGATATTTTCTCGCCTGCAGCTTGTTTATGCGAGCAGTGTAAACTTCGGATTGGTTTGATTAACGAACTTTCACGAAGAATACACTCTGGGAGTTAAGATTACTCCTGCTTGGATTTCTAGCAACCGGGAAAGTTGTAATTATTCCTAAAGCAAGTTTTGAATGTAAAATGCAATATTTATTGCGTGAAGTGGTGCGCTTTTCAGGCAGAAATGCTTTCAGAAATTTTAGGTCGACCTTCGAATTTCATGTTGAAAATCATATTTATACCGACAAAAAATAAGAAAGCAACAGTCTAGCATAACTTATCAGGAACAAACACTAATTATACCTACTGGAAAACACACATGCCATGATGACAAAATCTGTCATTCCCAGGAAAATGTACAAGTAAATGAAATCATCTACGCTGATCAAAGTTACAACAAACAGTTACCAGCATAACTGATAAGCCTACCTTTCTCAAAGTAGGTGCAAATTAACCCTCAAAGTTAAAATCATTTAAGTACATCTCGTAATATTAAATAATTATTTTGTTTTAAACATATGATGAAGGAAATATACAAAATATAAGTCAGCTTACTGAGTAATACACGTGTACCCAGATTAACAAAATTGGGAAAAAATTCCACAAATATCTTTCTACTATAAAGATAAAAATTGGCCACCGTTTTCAAAGTATTAAACAAAGAATAAACAAAATACCCAAATCTCCAGTCAACTAACTAATACGAGTGCCAAGATTAATGAACTTCAGAAAAATGTTTCCTTAAATGTCATATTATGCTCAAATATAAAAGGCTGCATTACAAAAATATGAACACGTGATTAAAGAAATACTCAAAAATCAAGCCAGTATGCTAAGTAGTATGTGTGTACTAGGTCTGATGAAATTCAAAGAAAATATTTCCTCACGTTATGTAGAATTAATCCAAATATAAAAATTACCGTTTTTAAAATAAAAATATAAAGTGAACGAAAACCTAATAAAAGTCAAGTCAGACTTCCAAGATGTATATGGAAACAAAGACTATTAAACATCAGAAAATTTTTCTCAGTTATGTTAAACTAAAAAACTACTGCATGTATGGAAAAATTAGAATAGAATAAATGAAATATACAAAAGTCAAATCTCCTTAATAACTTTAATATTTGTACTAAAGTTGGAAAAATTTTGAAAAATATTTCCTACGATACATAATACTATGCTAAAAATATGAAAATGACCGCCATTTTGAAAATATGACCAAATAATGAACGAAACACACAAATGTCGAGTCATCTCTCTATGTAGTATATGTGTACTAAATTTGGTGAAATTCTGAAAATTATTTCTTATGAAAATGTAATTATGTACTAAACATATTAGGATGGCCGCCATTTTCGAAATATAAATACACAGGATGAACTGAACACAAAATCAAGTCAGCTTGTACGTAGTAAATGTGTACCAAATTTTATGAAATGTAAAAATACGAATCCTCAGACATCTAACATTATTTTAAAATGTCAAAATGGCCGCCATTTTGAAAATATGAACAGGGCGTAAACTAAATATATAAAAGTAAAGTCAGGTTACTAAGTACTATATGCGTAAAAAGTATGATGAAATTCGGTCATCTGGTTCAAACGTTTTAAGGGGATACACACACACATACACACATACAGCATGATGGACGTCTCGTAAGCCTACTTTTTCTTCGGAAAGTAGGTTAATAATGTGGAACGAATATATTTATGAGTCATTTAAGTCAAATATGTAGCATACATCAGAGATAAAATCGTTGGAATTTCAAAGTAAATTGCAATACTATAGATACATTTAGGTAATTCAAAATGTCAGCTACCGATATGGCAACATTCGTTCATAGGCACAAAAGGATTTCCTCCCTGTACCAACACAGTTTGTAAACAAATCTAGGCCAAGTGACCATTTGTTCAACAAAGTCTGTCAGTTCAAACACTGTCAGTAATTTGTACTTGCGTAAACAAGTGACTTATCGAATGGCAATTAACAGTAGCAATGAAGCCATGATTACTGTGTGCGTACAGGAGGGCTGATATATTCCACGTATGGGAGGGCTTCATGTTCCGTTAGTTGTGGGTTGCAATCATGCGAGTGAGATTTTGGTCAGCGGTTAACATCGAGGTCCTCAGCGCTGGTGAGGGGTGACATGAGGTGAGTATGGAGCAGCGCCGGAATGAAGGTGCCGGGGAAAACGGGAGATCCCCCAGAAAACCCGCGGATCAGCGTAATCCTGCATCCATGTCGCATAAAACAGTTTGTACTTCCACAAATATAGTAAAATCGTTCGCTGACGTTTACATACAGTTCTGACATACTCAGTAGATATTCCAAATACAATATAAATGTCGAGAGTTGGATTAAGATATCTGGTCTTCATGGCTTTTTAGAAGTAAACGTTTGGCCACATGTTAACAAAACCACATGGTTGAAACGATATGCACATATAATGCATAACAACTTTGATTCGTAAGTAAGAAGAGTGTTATAATGCACAAACACATTGTTGTAAACATAGATACTATAGGTCATCGCTGATTGGTTTCTGCGCTACAGGCACTATTCACTGAGACGTTGTCTGAGAAAGTATTCTGGTAGCATCGATGAGAATTTTGCTACCCTTTTTAATGGCTACATATCGTTAATATTCTCTGAGGTATAGTAAATTTTACTATAGTCAGTGTCTACAACAAAATTGGAAACAACATAGCACGTTTACACTCCTTGTCTTAAATATGTTACCTAGTGCAGCGTCCGAACCAAGCAGCGCAGATCTGTGTTTACAATACTGTGTCTAACAAACACCTCATTCACGAAATAATGTTCTTCCACGCCGTGTATACCATACTCACTGAATTCACTACGTGAAGTCCTGACGTCATGATTCAAGATTGTGGCAGATATATAAGGAATGGGTTTATCAATCGATCCTGGCGTCTTTTCACAGAGTAATTCTTTGAACGAGGTGATAAATTCTTTAACGTAGCACGTCTTACGCCTTGATTAAAATTTAATATCGACTAGTAAACAAGATCTTGCAGAGGTGGGTTCCTATAGAAAACACGAGAATTCGTCTTTCTTTGCTTCTTTTACTGGCCTCGCCTCGACATCACCTGTTGGGGAATGTTCTGAATACCTAGGGCACGAGAAAGCCCAGAAGTCAGTCTACGCAATCTTCAGTGATCATTTCCAAAAATGTCGGGGGCGAGAAAAATAAAAAACGAATACAAAGATGTTTCCGTTTAAAAATGCACAGTACATGACTAAAAAAATTTATATCTGGCGAATTTCGGTCCAACATACGACTTAAATTGCTCAATACAGTAATAACTACAATTTAACTATCGTATTCACTTTCTTTACACATAAATCACCATTATTCGTGTCGCAAAAACTTTTATTTAGTCATTTAGATAAGAAAACTAGTTTTCAAAAAATATTTACTCGTATTTAAATATACTAGCTGTGCCCCATTGGGGCTTCACCAGCTACTCATTAAAAATTATTAACATTTTGGAAATCTGGGTTTGATTCCTGACTGAGTCAACAGGATTTTTGCATGTGAGAATCGTGCCTGTATTACTCTGCGTGTCGCTGACTTACTCATAGTTCTCCTGTTTTCCCGGCCCTTCATTCCAGACGCTGCTACATGTCCACCTCATGTCACCCCTCACAGCCTTGCCAAACCTTAGCTGTTAAGAGCCGTCCAAATCTCTCAACTCAACTGTCCCCGTCGTGACAATGTCCGCTATTCTTTTACCAACGTTGCTAAACTTCGAATAGAAAAGTGACTCTTCTGCAAGCTGTCACAATAATATGTGCTTATATGATGTCATAGCAGTTACCCGTCGTCTTCCATTACATGGGAGTTCGAACAGATAATTTCCTCAATCCCGCCTTGATAGGAGGCGAATGGTCTGATCATATGGCCACCGCAGCTCTTTCTAAATCGTTGAATTTTTGAATATCTTAAAATGGCTGTTTGGTATTTACGTAAATTACATTCCTATTCAGAAAACATTTATGTATCTCAACATATTTAAGAGGTATACAGGATCAATTGAAATATCATTTTATTTTTGTGGCCCTCAGAAGTTGTATTTCGAATAAGCTGAAACTTATTTTAGGAGAATGCGTAGGATTCATTCTGAAGTAAAAATCAAGTCAGTATCTAAGCGGATTTAAGAGTTATCGAGGATTTATTGGAAATTGGAAACACTTTTTTTTAATTCCCTTAATTTAGGATTTTCAAAAACTCGAAAATTACACAATATGCATTTTCGTAAGTTAAATTTTGAAGGGAAGATGGACCTCGATGTCTCGACAGGTTTGAGCGCTACCGATAATTAATTGAAAACACAATTCACCCTATTTCATCCCTTTGATTTTCGAATTTCAAATAATCCTTTCATAGTGGGTGTCTACGTCACAAGAAGAAGCTACACTTAAAATGTCAGGTTTCTGGAGCCAACGGTTTGGTCTGTGCGATGATGATTGAGTGGATTTTCGCTGTCATATATGAGTACTCTCACACGCACTTAAGCTAAAACATCTTATATTTCAGATGATAATTTTAAACACCTTACCATTAATTTTTTTTCTTTGCCTTCCGTATCTCAGCTTGCATAGTTAGCGTGTGTTTAAGCTGTATACAAAATGATAATAATTTGTCTGACTCCTTTATGACATTCAATAGAATATTGGCATTAAATTAATATATTTTCAATAGGCCTAATAGTAATAACATTAACATCTAAAGAAGAAAATTAATATAATAAACCATTTCCACGGACTACGCCACTAGAGGGAGTGTTTCTAAGTTCCAGAAAACCCATAATACAATAAAAATGAGTTATTACGAATTGTATATAAACATATAACATACGCTTGATTCCGTAAAAATATGGTCTGTGCATACAGAAAGTCGATACAAAGCTAAAATAATTATAAACAAATATACAGAAAACAAAACAGGTGTGTGAAAAATGGCCACGAAACTGTTTTTTTTCTGTGTATTTTCGTCCAACTCAGAGAAAATATATCACGCACTGGGTTTTGTTCCATGTACATATTTCTTATAATTCTTTTGGTTTGTTTTTATGTCGTCATTCAATGTGAAATGATTACATTCCTTCCTGAAATTTTGTATGTGCCACATATTAATTTTATTGCCAGTAGCTAATACTGGCTTTTTCCCGTAGTTTCTTCTGACTCAATATAATCCGCTCACAACGGCATACGTTCCTGAAAGATGTCCCAGTTATGAGACATCCTCTTGAAATAGTAATTCAATGATCATAAAGAAATATTTTTCTGTTACTCCATACTTTTTTGTAAATACAGAATTTACTTTTAACGAAATGTATTTCAGCCAAAATTTTGTTAGAGTCCACATGGACCTGTTTACAAAGTTAATTGCTACATGTTCAGCCAAACACACAAAGTAATTTCAATATCAAAGTAATTTTCATCCAGGTCTCACGCAAAATCAAAGCAAAAATTTTATTACCGTTAGTGATCCACGGTACAGTAAAACCCAGCTGATCTAGTGCAGTAATAATATTTGCGTGTATATTGTAAGCATATTATATGTATTATATATTTCCTATACTTCAGCATGGGGGCGCCATATTTAGCTGTGAAATATCTCCGACAGTGTATCTTGTCACAAGTGACTAACCACAGATACTGGAAATAACCACTACGATGCCTTCAGACAATGATATTCCACATGTTAATTCAGAGCAAGCTAAGTACATATAGATGATGAAAATCGAATTTAATTACGTATGTATAGCAACACGAAGCAGTAATTAATTTAATATGCATAAAGAAAATTGGTAATCCTGATCTTCTGTGCATGTAAACACTTCACTAAGACGTTCGTTGTAATTTACATTAGTAAAGAAGACTTTGGTTTAGCATAATTTCCACGAGAACGTACATAACCAGCTTTGATTCATTTGAATTGATTCGAGCCTGTGCGCTTCTCTCTCCACTGCACATTATTTTCTTGATTACAAACAAAAAAAAATCTGTAGTGAAAATGAAGTACGTTACCAGCACTACTTCTGGTTTCTCTCTAATTAAAGTATGTCTAATTAATGTACATACATGTAGTCCAGAAACATCTGCATAGTATCCTAGGCTACATTTTAATCGAAAATGTTAGTTACAAAATGTTGTACTATGGCATTAGACATGCACAATGTGGCAACATATCATTGTAGTTAGTCCCCTCTTGCGCTCCACATATATCTCAGTTATCTTACTACTACTGTTCTGACATGTATATTATGGATGCATGTTGAAATGCCGAGAAGTACAAACATGATTCTACGTTTACTTGGCGTAACATATATAAAATATTTATACCGCATGTTACCGCAAGAGGGAATTTTTTTTTCGTGCAGTGTTGCCATACTGTGTTCCTAAAATGTATAACATTTTCCCACCTACATTTTCCTCTTCCACTTAGCCCAGTATTCGTGTGGTGTTCTTATTATCCAGTTGTTACTGAACACCCTGTATTTCTATCTACCCATGTAATTATTTGTAATGATTTGACAATGTTATGAAAAGTCACGTGTTAAACGAACTGTGTAGGTCGTTAGAGTTTATTACAAATCATAGCTATGGACTTTCCTACATAAGAGCAACCTAGCTTGCTGACAAGCGGGCAGTTCAGTGGGCGTGTTACCTCTCTGTGCGAGCGCTACCACCTGCGTCACCACGGAGCCACGAAATACCAGCGTGTAATTGGGCTACCTCCCCCGCACCCTTCCTCAGTCCACACACTGTCCCGATCTCGCCACCCTGATTACGTTACCCATTTTTATATAGCTACTGGACGCCTTTCAAAAGCTGGCAGATTGCATTATGGATGCACAAAGTAAGCGGCGGCTTTTGACGTGATAGGAGCTGTGGGCTTTGATCCCCGGGACGTCCTGCCACCCCACACGACACCTAGGAGCAGCTGGCTGCCTACTGCCGCAGGGGCACCACAGTCTAACTAACCACCCGGGAACGCTCGACAACTACCAGAACGCCTGCCAACACTTCACTTCCACATAATCTTGCAGACCAACAAACGGTTCATACGCCACACTGGGCATACCTTGGAAGTAATTCAACTCCGTGTCGGACTAACTCGTCGTTTCTAACCGTTATTTGTAACCTTAACCGCGCAAGCAAACACAAGCTTCATTTTCCCCTCAAAGTATCGTATTTCTAATAATATTTATAACGCATAAACGAGTAAAATCAAGTTTATGCCTGGTCTAACGCATAAACGGTGCTATTTTATGTGAAACTGATAAACTTCTCCCAGCATAGGAACGCCTCTAGCTATGCTTCTCTGCGTTTTTTTTTTTTTTTTTTAAACCTGATAAATTTTGAATGTTTTGGATCCTTGAAAGAAGATGTATAAATAGTTCTTTATTTGTACTGATATATTGGAAAATTAACTAATATAATTAGTAAAACGAAGCAAAGTATATTTTAGTTGATCTTAAGCCATATCTTACAAAAATAAAATTATAAGCTCACGGTTTAAGTTCCGTACAAAAATACTACAACAAAACACTACGTGGTAACAAGTGATCTGAGCATAAAAGGCAGTACTATTAAATCCTCTCATGACTTTTATTGTGTACCTGGTATTGTTATTTGTTAACGGCACCAGTTTTACTCGTATGACTTAACTTTTCAAGTGTCTTCAGCTGACATAGGGCGGACCTCAAACCCTTCTGTTAGGGTCTTGTTGATTGTAAATCACAGTTACATAGGATACACCTTTTTATTTTTAAAAAATTCAACTTTAAAAATGAGTTCAGGTTATCGAAGCGTAGAAACAGCAATAACGCACAAACGTAATTAAGTCCAACTGGTTTAATACAGCTTCCTGATAGTTAAACGTGTCCACTACAAACTGTGTGTTTAATGTTCTTGTACCAAGTATTAAGTAGTCAGCCCCATAATTTCTTCTTGTGAATAGCGTGTCTTTAATAGAAATCAGTTGTTCGGGTTTTTTATTAAATGTTCATGACTGAAGGTAGGGCGGATCATATTCGACAAAACCAAAATTGTTGGGAGTCTTCATTACATTTTCTATTTCTCTAAGTTCACTTGCTAAAAATTCTAAATTCGATAATCAGTATTTAATTTGTAACACGTTCATAGCTGTGGCACAAAGCAGGACACATTCTCGTATATCACACTACATTGGGTAGTATTTAAAAGAAATGTTATATTCCATTTAAGTTTCACTAAACAGAATGTTCCTCGTGAATGGTAATTTCTGGTTAATACTTTCCAGCGTATTGTTAAAAAGTATTTTTTTTTGTTACGGAAAATAATTTCATATTCGATTTCCAGAAAATTGTTTAAGTGCTCTAAAGTTTGAGTTCTTAAATTGTCGGTAGAAAGTCCAATGTAATTGATTTACTCTAAAAAAAAAAGTTACATTTTTTTATCTGTTGCAAGTAAACGTAGGAATAATGTGTTGAATAAATGAAACATAGTATGAGGAGGATACGCGACAGGCAGAGTATCACATCCGAACTGCAGATCTACAACTAGACATCAGCAAGCATCTGTTTGTCCCAGAGGATGACGTGAGATGAGGAGATACAATGGAGCAATGCCGGATTGAGAGAGTTGAGGGAACGAAATGTCCCGGGGAAAAACCGCCGTACAGCGACATCGTCCGGCACGATTTCTACATGCGAAAACGCATGGGCCGAACCCGCCAGGGATCGAACCCGTATCTGCTCGGTGGGAGGCGAGTGATCTGGCCATTACAAAGTGTAGTAAATTTAATTTTATAATACATTTTTACAACGACTGACCACGCATTGTTTGAAAACACAACGAAATAATGATATTTCTAGATAACGCAGATAAAATTTCTTTAAAAGCGGTGCCGTGACTGTACAGAAGCGCTTCAGAACACAACTCCGTCTCTACTTTGCAAGGTTGCAACGTGGCTCAGCCAGCCAACCTATATACATACCAACTTCCGAGAAGCAGGAATCACTGAGACCTTGGAGATCAGTGTTTGAGTTGCAGAGTGGCGTCAGTTTGCCAACAATACAGCTCGGGAGACGAAAAGAACCTCCTTTAAATCGCTTAAAAATTTGTTCAACACATACTGGGTAGCTTGCACAAAGTTTCAAAACTCTTAAAATAATTTATAATGTTGTGATAATACTGTAAGTGGGTAGTAAGAATCAGGGGCGTCATTTAGGGGTTCAGGGGGGGGGCAAATGTCCCCCCCCTTCTGGATTTAGAATTTTAAGTGTATAAAATATATGTTTTGTATTTTGTTATGTAAATAATGTTAACTTCAGCTCATAAAACTGAAGTTTCATTATTAAAGTTGCTAATTTGTAAATGCTTAATTAATTAAAAAAAGATACAACAAGGTCACTGTCGCCAAAAAATTTTTTGCCGTCCCCCCCCCCCCCCTTTCCACCAAGTAAAACCTGAAATGACGCCCCTGGTGAGAATGTTACTTGCCTAGTTACTATCACATGATGCTTGTTTGTTACTTATTGCTTAAGTGGGCATGTATATACATATATATAATATAAACATGAATGTGCGTGTGTTTGCTCGTCTTATATGCGTTGCTGTAGCATTGGTACGATTGCAATGAAATTTTAGTTTGTTGTTGAGTGTGCGCTCGGATAAATGTCTGCTGAAAAATTTATAGGGGAAGTGCAAAACGGGGTAGAAGGGCAGAGCGAGGTACCCAAAGCAATTAACGGACAATGCAACCCTTGCCAGTACATCTTGTAAAGCAGTCATCCGATTTTTATGTTTAAATTTGCTGTAAATATTATTTCATTATAAAACAATATGTGCATATATAATACGTAGAAGAATTATCTGAAAGGTTGAACATGTGTTGTCAAGTGCGTGTAAACACGTATCTAAAAGTAGCAAAGTTGCCAACCCTGTGTACTACGCGACTTCGCACGCAGCTACAGGATGTAGGGGTCTGAGAGCTGGGTGAGAATGCGCGCGCAACAACCGACCAGATCTGCCGTCCTGAAAACATCGATCCCTTTGTTATTCTCTATTCGTATTTTCAACCGCTGTTTCAAATGACGGTACAATGCGCTAGAAGGGCGTATGTCAACACTTCTCTCGTGACGTCACTGGCAGGTTTAAGGGGTGAGCTCACCAAAAAATTTAATTGTTTAAATATTTTTATTTGTGCATGGGTTTGTTTGTTTTATATACATACATTGCAACTATTTTTTACTTTAATGAACATTTTTTGGCTTCCATAGTTTATATATAATAGTTCAAGTCCAAATTCGCATAAAACTGTTTTATACAAGAAAGTAAAAGCAACTGACTTACAGAAATTAAATAATTTACACTGTATAACTGGGTCGCGGGTTACGCCAAGACATGTATACAAACAACATTGATTAGATTTTTGTATTTTTTAAATATTTTTTTTTAAATATCCGCAATTTATATTTCAGATGCATTACTTTTTTTTAAATATAAAAAAGTTAATGTGGATTTTAAACATGTATTTTCGCAGCTTATAACACTGTTTTTCGATGATAATTTTTTTCATTTCGATAAGTATTTGTTTTTCCTTTATAACATAAATTAATTTTTATGCAAATTTTAATTTTAATATGCTGTAATACAAAAACTACTAAAGCTGAAATGTTTCATTACAGTTTAAAATAGTTACAATACATGCCTACAAAATAAACCATATCTCATACAAACATAAATATTATTAAAACAATTACAATGTTCAGGGTTATGTCCCCTAGCAGACGTTGGGAACATTGTCCTGGTATGTTAATTTAAATTATCAAAAACATATAGGTAGTGAATATCTTAAATATGTTAAGCTTTTATCTTGAAGGCCATTTCCGGTAATTTTACAGTGATTTAGAACCTTTTTTCTGAGGAACATAATTTTCAAATCGAGGAATCCTTACATTGTTTTGTCACAAACATATCATAATTTGTACCTAGTTTTTGGTACCAATGAACCTAATCATTTTTCTGATTCATGCACCCAATGTACTATCAATGTTGTTACGGAAATCAGCCAAAATCAAACTAAATAATTCTTTGCGAAAGGACATTGAATTATTTTGCAAAATGACTACATACAATTGTGCATCGTATAACTGCTCTAATTCTTAAATTAAAAAAAAAATTAAAGGTAACGTTTTCAAAAAAAAAATTTGAAATGTCTGCAAGGAAAGGTGAATTTTTTTATAGTTTATCATTTGAAATAAAAAAATCTTTTTAATATTGTATTTTCCAAACGTTTTCTTTTGCTTTGATTTTTTCTACACATAAACACACTATACCGAAATTTTTACGAATTAAAATTGTAAAATAGTCGTCAGACAGCTATTTTTTTTTTTTTTTTTTAACTTTGACGTAACCTCCGTGTTTGCAAGCTTGCTAGCTGAAAGCACGCATATTTCTGCAAAAAAAACGTTTGTGAAACTACAACAATATTATAATATTTAATAATAATTTTTAAAATAACTATTGCTCAAAAATATAAAATACCGGTACTTAAAAAAAAATGTTATCACATAACATGTTTTAAAACTAGATATGTCGAATAGTTTTCTATTTAGTCATTTATCTTCAAACCGTGGGTACTGAAAATAAATTAAATTTAACTGCTTCTCCATCCAAACACCTTGGCTGCAGCCTTGATAAACGGAACCTTGGGGTTTGACACGATTTATATTTATTTATTTGCTTACAACAGACACATCGGATTGTTTTTTTTTTTCTTGGTTGGCTCTTTGTTTCACTGCAATGGCGTATATCTTTAATATTGCGCAAAATCGTTTGCCCTCATTGTAAAAATCTTCAAAACATTTTTTTTTATTATTTAATTAAAAAATTAACACATGAAATTTATGACTTCAGATATCACTTCAGCCAGTATTGTGACTGATTACTTTCTTAAAATTTGCATTGCTCAATGTCTGATGTTTAACTGTCCGTTACTGTGTTTGAATAGTAGAAAATAATTACTATCCAGCTTATTTCATGAGTTTATGTCTTTTTTTTTTAATGTGAAATCTCAAAACCATGAAAAATCCTTACAACTCAAGGAGCGTTTAGTGTTTACGGGCCTCCCTAGATAGGCTGTGTTTGTGTGTGTGAGACAGGAGCGGTAAGGCTGACACTAACTGGCGTATGTAATGTAATATCGCCTCTCCGTGCAAGCCACTCAGCTGGCATGCAGTGCTTTACTATTATCCTCTTTCGTGTGGGACTTAAGCGGTGACCACATTAGTTTATTTATGGGCAGCGTAGTTCAATGTCTGACGCTTGTTTCTATAGTTATGTTTTTCGAATCCGATTGTTAATTTCCCAGGTACGGCAGTTTGAAAAGCCATTTTTTTTTTCGTTTTGAGGGGCAAGAAAATAATGGTTATAATAAACGTGCCGAATTTTTAAAACTATAGTGACATAGTTTGAAGTGTATGTTCTTTTCGTAGATATAAAAAATATATAATGTTCGTCAAATATTTTCGTCAAAAAGAGAGTAGTCGTAACTCATTGCAATGCATTTGAAGGGCAGTTAGGGAGGCCCCTTAAACAGTCTTAAACAGTCATAATGCTTGGTCTAGCCTCGCTACACATATGTCGCGACAGCCGACATACCGATGCAGAAACAAGCATGGCTGAGCTTGTACGCGGAGACAAAAACCGTTAAACAAAAGACAAGCGAATCTCACAATGAGATCGCTTCAAACTGCCGGTCGTTCTATCTCCCGAGGGAGGGGTCGTGACAGGGTACAGAGGATGTAATAGAGAGAGACTGAACGATGCATGCCATATGGCAACGTCGGCTTTTGTCGCGATAAAACTATTTCGCATTAACGAGCAGTAGAGCATCGCAAGCTGATAGCGTTGCTAAAGGCGGAGCTAACGAAATAATTCACAGTAAAAACACGGCACTAGCCATGGAATTCTCGTACGATACCGAAAATATCAGTGCTGAGTCTTTATAGGAAAATACTTAAAGTATTATTATTGAAAGTCATTTTTAAGAAATCATCACACAAGGATACCATAACTTTGTCACGTCTGGCGATACCCCGGTCACTTAGATTAAGAACGACTTGAGTATTCTCAGCACTTTTGAGCCAAACTTGCGAGTTATTGAACCCGAGAATTATTTCGTCTCCAGAAAATACCGTTGTTTTACTACACATTTTTCCTGTTCAAATTGTGAAAAACATTATTGTCAGACGAATGTATAATTTTTATTGTATTCTAAACGTTGATTATTGAGGTTAGGCTGGCCGTCTTAGCGTATTCGGTTAAGTTTCGATCTACCGTGCAAGATGTCCTGGGTTCGAATCCCTGCTAGGGCTTGGATGATGTGTTGTCCCTTCATCTCACTTAACCCTCATCGGCTCTTACGACATTGTTGTTGAAGAACTGTACAACCCTATCACCGAACCATCACTGAGATTATTCACGCAAATAACTATAGCCGGTTCACTTTAAAGTGAGCACTACCCAACACTCATAATAATCAAACAAATGTATTTATTGGGGTTATACAAGTATAGTTTTGAGAGTTGTGAAATGTTTACACTGTTTAAAAAAACATGGGAGATTTCGTATGTAAAATAGTAAAGATGGTGGCATAATAGCTCACAGAAAGTTGTACAGTTGTAAGCAGTGCTCAATTTATACCGAACAGCCTATATTGTTTACGTTTCCTAACAGCAATGAGGCTCACTGACAACTCCTTGTAAGATCATTCGGAATGACGCAGCTTCGAATTCCTTTCTGGCCATAGATACTTCGTTTTCCTATGGACTTGCAAAACAACACCAAGCAATTGCATGAACGGTTTTGCATCATACCTTGGCTAATATCTTTCCTAATCCTAATTCTCTGATACTCAGGTTCTCGGATACAGTTCGCAGCCTGTCCAAGCCACTGCACATTTGTACAGAGATTCAGTAAATTTAACTATATTTGGTAACTGCTCAATGTATGTAATAATCGTTGAACTATAGCATTCAAATGACGTTTAAATTATTCCGGTTTCCTGGAGCAATGCTGGAGATTTAATTCCTATACGAACTGTCTGCTGCGAACTGTTGTGATATGCTCCATCAATAGTTGCTCCATCGTATAAGAAAATTGTTAATGCTGTCACGTGGAAGTGAGCTTCGAAACTCGTAGACCGACAGTTAATTTTTTAATTTACTGGCATTCTTTAGAAATGATAATTTTTCAAATATTATTTAAATATTATGTTTAATTAGTTTTTAAACAATTTACATAAAATGATTGAGGTTTTACAGTAAATAGTGCAATTTGCATAATTATCAATTTTACTATATAGTACTGTTCACTTTATAAGCTCTAAGCCTTCTCAAAATTTTATTATGTTGTAACTGACTACAATATGTTCATGCTTGAATAATGACTGTTTAAATATTTTTAAAGCAAAAGTTAACTTAAATTTACGTACAAAATGTCACACCATAAAACTGCCAGATTTGCTCCTTGTGTTTCTCGAATCCAAATTCTATACATATTTATGACTTATAAGTATTCACGGAAATAAAGCCACATCTGAAGAACAACTGACGCAACGTAATGAAATGGACTAGCAGTTTCGTGTACGAACATTGGGTGGTGTAACATACCATTTTCAGTATACGGATACTCGTATATGAGTTTGTCCACTCGAAAATCTTCAGCTACCAGTGTTCCGACAACTTTTGGTGCATACATATTGGTCCTCCGATAATCTTTAAAAGGTTATCTGCGTATACAACACATCGTTACGTGAGAAGCGTGATACGTCTGTCATTGAGCGAATTACGTTCAACAGGCGGCTACCTGAAAGGGGAGTCTTAGATTTTTTTCTTTCAGTTTTTGAGTCATAACATATATCCAAAATGTATTATAAAAATTTTCTCTTCGACAAAGCATACAATATATTCTTGGTAAAATGCTCGATACAAATAGTAATGGAATTTTTCATAAATTTGTCACGCAGAGTCATTGCAAGAGAATTCTTGAAAGTTAACCTATAATTCTCTTGCGGTGATTCTGCGTAACAAATGTATGAAAGATTACATTATTTATGTCAAGCAGTTTACCAAGAATACATCGTATGCTTTGTCGAAGAGAAGATTTTTATAATAAACATGAATAAATGTTATGGCTTAAAAACTTAAAATGCAGTAAAATTGTCTAACAACTCCCTCCTTCCCTTAATGACATAGCTTCCGACGAAAATTTTAAAGCCTTCTACCTAATTGCTTACATTTCATTCCCTCATACCTAAAAGAAGACCGAAAAAAAAAATATTTCTATAATAGTGCATTCGATGTAGGAACAACGAAATAAAAAACCATTACGACACTAAACTCAGTCCTGTAAACTTTTAACCTATATAGCGACAATTGTTTTGTAAACTATTTAGGCAACATTTTGCATATATTTCCGCTTTGGTTCTTATTTACTCTTAATTAGAGTTGTAGTGAAATGTTTCATCATTTACAAAATATTTCGAAAAGATTAAATTTCCTGTCAACAACACAGCTTAACACGTTAAAATCTGGCATAAGACGCAAGGTCAACATTATTCCGAAATGACTTGACTATGTTTAAGTCGACGAAAACTGCACTTAGGAACTTGAAAAGCTGTGGTAGACGCAGTTTCCCCACTTTCCCTCGCTACACTGCCTCCGCGGCCATCGTGTTGTAGGCGGTTAGCAAACAAGAGCGGGTAATTGAAGTATTCGTTGCTTTGTGCCTAGAAACGCTGCTTTGAAGTCTGCTAATGGCCAGTAAGTGTGTGAGTTGTGTTCTCCTACCAGCACCCCACCCCCCTTCCCTCCCCTTCCACGTCCACCACAACCACAAACAACCCGCGTGTTATCCAAGGTCGACTTTCCAGTGTATTTCTGGAATACACTTGCGTATGACGTCACAAACTGCTAGGCTTTGAGAGGCTGATGGCTCGTGAAGGTGTCTACAGCGAGTGTTCTGTACGTTACAAGGAAGCAAACTCCATAGTGATGCCTCGCACGGCTACTCTACGTTGTTAAAAACTTCCTAAAATGTTTAGGAAGTAATTAACCTAAACACAGTATGGGACAGTTACTATACTTCCGCCGTGTAAATATGCAAACTGTTACACTTGTTATAATACAAGTCTGGTAACTTCAGTATACATTTGACTGTCTTATAAAAAAGTTTAGTATTGCTACCATGGATATCTAGGAAACAATTCTACCATACTTAATTTATTAACGCTCCTATACGCACGTGTGGCAAATTTACAAACTATTTTTAGAGTGTACGCTTAAATATCATGACCACTAGGTTTACAATAATTAAAAAAATATTCCTCAAATGCAACTTAATTTTCACATTGATTAACTTTATGCTGTTTTATAAAAAATTGAATAGCATAATTTTGGTCTAATTTTTTTTGTAACAAACCTCATATAGTTTTCCAGATCTTTGCACCTGGAGAGTTACCCATTTTTTAATGAAAATATGACAGAATCAAGCAAAATAATTTATGAACGAATGGGGCGTTATTTTGCAAAACTCTTACATAGAACTGTGCGATGTATGTCAACTCTTTGTCTTGAAGTTTTGAAAAGCAATCGGTTAAAAACAACGTTTGCACTGTGTGAAATAACAACGTATTGTTACAAAATGGTTTATCTTGTAAGTCGTTATTATATTAGGGGTTCATAAGTTATTATTAGTTTAGGGGGTTTCACTCAGATGGTAGCTACACTGTGGGTTTATTTAGATGTAATTTAGGGCTAAAAGACTAAGAGACAGTTATGGTTGAACGGGCATTTACTATACTACAATGGCAGGTACTCTGAATACAAAAT